>WXZC020000188.1:0-14551 GCA_011317855.2 Paelopatides confundens
CAATTGCTGCAATTTTTAGCTCACTGGGAGACTAGTTATCTCCATTTAATCTCTTCTGCAAACAATAATTTCTACCCTCCACATCCAGAGTGGCTTTGAATTTTATTGCCACGGTCCACCAGTTAGATATATTACCCCCCAGGCAAGCAGTATAAAGTGTCAGAATACCTTTTACAAAACAGCTGCTCTATCGAGTCGGTTAAGCTAGGGTGTTGATTACACGGAACGTTGGTCTTGTGACATTGTGAGGTAGGCCTGGTCGATTGAGTTGATGACGCATGGTGAGTCAACAATCTTAAAACCCGCCGGGGCCCGAGTTTGACGGGTTTTCAAATGTTGCTATGCGTTAATGAGAACTCTGGACGCATGGTAACGATTTAGTTCGCAGATGTTCATATGTTTCCCTTACTATAAGGTCAACCATACATACACTTCTAATAATATCGCCTGGTGAAGCTACTCTACCGAGCCAAGAAGAAAAAATCGACACATTTTTTCCATCTTAAAATGGAACTGCCATTCATAACATGTAGAGACTCAACATTCCCCCGCCCCAACCCCACCCCACCCCAGTCGGAAAACATGTGTAATCGTGACTTTTCACTTTGCGAAGGTGGCGTGGGTTGGGCACGGGGTCGGTAACGCCTATACCATTAAATGTAGATTACAGTGTATTCGAACCAAACAGTTAAATACCATTATGTAGCCATATGATATATTGATGATATAGGCTACTAGAGGAATGATAAGGAGTAACCTCTAATGTCGCTTACTAAAAACACAACGTTTGGCATCTGAACAGCTCTGAATAAAGTGGTTGTTTTGATGTCTACACTTAACCAAACATGTTGCATTGCATGATGAGTCTATTCCAAACATATATTTTTCTTTTTTAAGTTACAGTTTTGTATAGGCTACGTTATATGAAGTGTCCCGAATATGTATTTGTCGGTACGTGAACATGTTTATAGTTTATATTGTATAGTTTCAGTTATTTTACGACGATAAGCTGCCACATATACATGTGAGAAGCCGAAGTGGCTTGTAACTTACACTTCGCGTCGGGTGGAATTTGACATCCAGACACACAACTGGCCCCACTGAGATAATTTAACGCTGAGCACCCATCACTACAGCAGTATGTCCATTTTTAAAGTCCTGGCAATGACTCGGCCAGGAATCGAACTCCCAGCCTCTCGGTTGCAAGACAGATTCTATAACCACTATATCTATATTATAGAGAGGCATGTGAGATGTTTTATTTATTTATTTATTTTTAGTTTGATCAATTGGTTTCGAAGCTATTGGTGGGGAGGGCACTTTGTGGGGTTCTACCAACACCTTACCAGCCTGATATTATGCCAGTTTTTTTACACAATAGGATATCGGTGTTAATATGGTGTAAATTCAACCGGCTTGTCGACTGATATAACCTGATACGGATATAATTTGATAATTGGCCAGTTGTTCATTTCGTATAATGTACTGGTATTGATTTGACAGTTTAGTAGTTATAGTTTAGTTATAGTTATAGTTTCAGTTATTTTACGACGCTAAGCTGCCACATATACATGTGGGAAGCTGAAGTAAGTGGCTTGTAACTTACACTCGGCGTCGGGTGGCATTTTACATTCAGACACCCAACTGGCCCCACTCTGATACGTTAACGCTGAGCACCCGGCAGTACAGCAGTTGGTCCCTTATTAAAGTATTGGCAATGACTCGGCCAGGAATCGAACTCCCAACCCCCGGCTGCAAACTTTGTAAACACTGCTTGGTCATATTGTATATTTAGTATGTAGGTTTACCTTAGTGAGAAGAGTACAGAAACACTGTTGTTTTTTTAGATGTCAAAGGTCATTTGAGGTCTACTTGAGGTCAAGCTTTGAAAACATTGGTAATCCCAAAAATACAGCCTGTCAAATTTCATATTTATTATGTAGATTCACCTTAGTGATTATAATAAACCTTTTTTTGTTGAGATAAAAGGTCATTTGAGGTCAAAAGAGCTCCAAGTCTGAATCCTTTCTAAGGACGATGACTAAAAATGTTAATAGGGATCAAAGATTGAAACCTTTTAGCACGATAACTACCAAAATACAGCTTGGTCAGACTTCACCCTGGATATGTAGGTTGACCTTAATGAGTACAATAACCCTATTGTTTTTGTGAAGGACAAAGGCCAGTTGAGGTCAAAGCAAGTCAAAATCTGAAAGCTTGTAAACACAGTAAATTCAGAAGTACAACTTGAAATAGCTTTTCAAGTTGTACTTGACGTCAACAGAGGTCAAAAGTTTTCACAATTTGACCTCTGTTGACTTCAAATAACCTCTGACCTCCACAAAATACATATTAAATGGCTAATATGTATTTGGTGGAGGTCAAAGGTTATTTGAAGTCAACAGAGGTCAAATTGTGAAAACTTTGTTAACATGATAACGTAAAAAGTTCAACGATGTTAAACTTCATATATGATATGTTGGTTCACATGGTGAAGGTATGTAGGTCCACAGTCAGTGCAATAACCATGTTGATCAATTTAATCAATAACAGTAACATATTCAGATGACTTGCCAAAGGTTAATGCAGTGTTCTTCTAATAAGCATTAACAAGGAATCAGTAAGCTTGTTGGCTTTCTGGTTATAATGTACTGATGTGCTACTTTGTTTAAGGAAAAAGTTTCATGCATGGGTTAGATGAGGTGAATTCAACCAGCTGGGGTATATCCATGCTATCCTGGTGTCCAGACCAACCTCCGGGAACAGCAGACAAACTGTTGTGAATGACTTAGATGGGCTAAGTATGCTTACGCGGTGAAATATGATGGTGAGATGGGGTGAAAACTTATATCACTAGCTCCCAGGCTATAATGAGTTAATACTTCACTCTCGTACAAAAAATGTTGTGGGTATTTTACTGTTAGTGAGAGTGACGGTAATACCACACCCTTTCCAAAAACCGGGAAAGGATGTCGGTGAAGTTACCACCTAACCTTTTCACCCATGTTTCACATCCATTTCGCATCACTTTCAAATGGACATGACGAATGAGACCAGCTTCATGCTACATACAGTATATGTTTACCATAATGTGAGTTTTGTTATTACCTACCTGTCTTAATATACTAAGTCTTCTTACTTTCGTCGGCCTAGTTGCATCATATTCAAGAAGTTTAAATTTCACGTTTCCCGTACACATGTTAGAAGTTTAAATGTTTACATTAATTTTCTGCACTAGGTGTCCAACGAGAATATTACAATCTATAAACGAGAGTGTGTCTATTGGAAAAGTGATAGGATGACGGGCGACGGTATTTGGGATACTGATGGATGCACACTAAGTTACTTTGACAGCGAGACCAATCTAGCTGTGTGCTATTGTAATCATTTAACCAATTTCGCAGTCTTGGTTGTGAGTACTATTTCCCTCTTATTACATTTGAATATAGGTTTGATGTTAAGAATTAAAAACCGTGCTTGTAATACACTGTTATAAATGTTATTGCATGTGTGACAACATCATAATACTGATTTACTTGTATAAAGAAGAATGGTTCATTTCTCTCTGTTTTGTGAGTATAAAGAGGTTTATTTAATACAAATTGACATCCGCATTTCCATCTCCAGGCCGCAGAATATGTAGACATTCTTTACATATTAGACTATAAGATCTTTGAGTGCATGATTTTTTTTTCAAATGAAAGTGAAAAAATATATATTTGCTAACATTTCGACAATATTTGGAGATACAACATCAAAATACAACAGCCAGACAAAACATTAAATTCGGATAACCATTGCTAACAACATTTTAGTTTGTGTTTGAGGGATTTGATAGTTATTCACAATTAGCACAGTACTTGATACAATACTTTTTAAGATACAATTATGTGTAAGAAAATCCAGTTTCAAAGTTCAAAAGTGAACACATTTATTGGTTTCCATTTCTTACATACTTTATTTTCATTGGTAAGTACCACAACATGAACATGGTAAACGTATCAATGTAGTTTCAATTTTAGGTTGGAATATGCAGATTGTGTTTCGTTTTTTTTTGTTTTTATTCGGAATTGTGAAATTTTCAATATTGGATAAAAAAAGCCACAGTTTAGAGGTTCAAAATTAAAACACTTTAACTTTGAATATCATTGCTTCTGTATGATCGTTATATAAGTATGTCAATCCTAAACAAATTACGTTATATATTACAAAGCCTTGTTATTGAAATTTGCAAACATTGTGGTGCATGAAAAGCTCGTAATCATACAGGAAAGTACACTAGCCATGACGATTTACCGTTCTTTTTTAGTTTGCTTTAAGATTTGTATAAATTTTTTCTGGCATATGTGAACGGTTCATGATTTTTAAAATTGTATTTGCAATCGTTTATATCGTCGACTGTCAAATAACCTTCTTTTAGTATCCATTACAAAAAGTTAAATAGAAAAAATATAGGTCCTTATAATACTATATAGACATCTATATAAGCCGAAGGAATTTTGAGGAAAAAAATCTATATCCTTCTATAGAAAACCATAATATGTGCAGTTTGCATTATACTGTTGCATTATGTTCGGCTTGGTATTCCCATATCAAAGCCATCATAATTTATATATAGATTCTTTTTAGCATTTTCTATAGTATTCTTTAAACATTTTATAGAGAGTCGATATGAAGTTAAATTATTATAGAAATTCTTTAATAAATCCCTATAGAGATTCTATAGAAAGATAATAGAGATCTTATAGAAAATCCTATAGACATTCTTCAGACATTAGATAGAAAATCATAACGAAATTCTTTAGATATTGTTTAGAAAATACAAATAAATTCTTTAGAACTGTTATATAAAATCCTATTGAAATTCTATGGAGAATTGACATAAATATTTTATAGAAAATAAAATATATAATTCTATAAAATACGTTTGTTAACTATAAGCCATCCACATATAAACCTAAAATGAAAACAAATGACCAATAAGTGTACCGCACGACTTAAAATTTGTCTATAACTATACTTTTCATTTAAAAATCTGAGGGACATTGAAGGCCCTGACAACTTAAGGTCTCCTAGTTGGAAAGTCAAAAATTTGAAAAAGATTTTACGCAATCACCGTTTTGATATGATAGTAGGAACAGGAAAATGTGCCACGTGCATACTCACACTGTTGAAACACTTAAATATTTGTAATAATTAGTAATACATAATTGAATTCAACAACTAAAACTTGACTTATGTGGAGTGATGAATATCACAGAGGATCCAACTTAACATGTCAAAGTGAATTTTGTTTTGTATAGGTTTGTGTATATCATATTCACAAACATCAAATCGCATTATGTGGGAGTTGATCGATGTATATTCCGGAGTTTTTGTTTTCTTTATAGCATTTTAAAGGAAACTTTAAAGGCGACAGAATTTTGGATATTTTGACGATGATCGGCTGTTCTCTGTCCGTGTGTGGGCTCCTTATCTGTGTCTTTATAATACTGTATCTAAAGTAAGTATACGATTATAATCGAGAGCAATTACGAATAGAACAAAACATAAGGAATATAATGGAGCTCTGTTAGGATATATTGGTGAAGGGATGTGTATGATGGAGTTTCCTTCACTGTAATCGTTACTTTAAAATATAATAGTGTATAAATAAGTTTTGCCCATCTTATCGTTTTAGACGAAATTACAAGGCACGCATGTACATTCTAAAAAGAGTCTTAAAATTAATTTTTTGTAAGTGTTTAATTTATATACACACTTTTAGAGTATATACTGTTATATGATTTCATGAAATCATCTGAGAATAAACGTCCATACACACTTCATGGTTAAGACGGTTAAAAATGGGCCAATGACTTTGTGCAAATGTCCTATTAAAGTATGTTTAGTGTACTTCACGAATACACTGTTAGCTCCCCCTGGATTTAGGGTTCGAGCATACATACTATATAATTCAGTACCCCTCTATGGAGTCAATTGTATGAAAACTGTTAACGGTATGGTGAACCTTACCCTTCCTTCACGCTCACTAAAGTCTTCAATCACCCCCATTTTTAACTCACATGCCAGTATGCCCAGTGAGTTATTGTAATCAAGAGGCCGGAAATGTCGTCAACAGTTTTAAAATGCTCTCATTCGTTCATCTTGAATGTGATGTAGTCGGAATTTGGTGAAAGTGTGCAGATTATAGGGGAATTTATGAAAGTGTTTCGGGCATTTTGAAGATCACTTGAGGTCAGTAGAAGACGTTCTTTTTTTCTCTAAAAATTCTTCTCTCTCAGTTATTAATGAATATACCTCAAATTGAGCATAGTGAATGTTGTGGTATTAGCACATAAAACTTGTTCAGGGATTATAGTAAATGTATTGGAAAGGTTCATTTTGGGGCGTTTTTTATAATTTGTTTTAAATGTCGTATAAACTTTATGACAAACCTTTTGTTAAAGGAGAACAATAATCATTAACATACTGTATGGTCTGATTTTATTTTAGTTGGGAATTATTCTAGTTGAAAATTACGTAACAGAGTATCTATAGTGCTTGGATTTAATAATGTTTTTTAATTCATTTTTTTTGATATACTGTAGGGTGATATTTTCAATCTTGTTGCGAAAATATAATTTTTTAAACTTTAGATCTGATATAGCATTGTTTTAACATCTTAATACCATTTTACTTTGAAAATATGAAGGGGCAAAGAGATAAAGTCCAAAGTCATTACGTCCAAACTCCTTTTGTCAAAAGTGATTTCGTCGAAAGTCATTATATTGTATTAAGCACAGGCCTTCTCGTCTCAGCCAATCACATCACTGTGTTGAAATGTTTGTTTAATATCAGATTATACATTTGCTAAAGTATCTTATCAAAAGACCCAATTATTTACATGTGTATAAGTGTTATGTGTTATGTATATACCTAATATGCGGCACTATCTGACGTTACAATTCTGCCGTTGAAACATGCACACATTTGAGGAAATTCCCGAAGTCATCAATGGTGATTTATGTGAAAGAAATAGTGCTCTTTATTTGCACAATTTGGTCTGATATTGGGCAATGATTTGACATGTTTATTTTTTTCCGGAAGCCAGAGTTTAAGAATACATGTATGCATCAACAATAGGGAATGGGATTCGAGTAAAGAAATAGAAGAAAGTAATAACTTAGGATTAAGCTATTGCATAATACCTTCGTCAGTTTACTGTATTCATGCCGAGAATCGGTAGTATGCATTGACTATCACATGTTTTGTACACCAAAAATGTACTTAATTCTGGCGCACAATTTTTGTTAACTATTTGGAAGAATTATATTATACAGGTGAAGGAGTATATTATTATATGACTGCTATGTAACTTTCTTTTCAATCCGTGTGGTTTTCTATCCAAGAAATGTCCGGGCAAAACAACAGTCCATCATACATCTCAATTTGAGCATATCACTTATCGGACTTTACGTAGCGTTCCCCGTAGGAATCGACCGTACTGACAACTTGTTGATGTGTCACGTCACTGCAGCTGTAATACACTTCTTTTGCCTCGCATCAATGGCCTGGATGACAGTCGAGGCAGTTGTCATGTACTCCTTCATTTGGAAGTTGCGTAGAACGGATATAAAGCATCTGCTGCCTATTTCATTGAGCTTTGGATGGGGTAAGTCTTGTTGTATATCATGGACATTTATGAATAAAGAAATCTTAATTCCGTCACCTTTAATTTCCTTTGTAATTCATATGGAACTATAAATTGAAACTAAACCGAAACAAAGCCAATGTTGACATTTCATTTTTATTTCATTTTAACTGTGGAATGTCTTAACTTAATATGTCAGACTTTGAGATGGACTTTCTAAATTGTTATGGTTTAACATATCATTAGCAATTTCGTTAGCAGTTTCCTATCGCAAACAAACGAAAACAATAATGACACCAGCATCTAACATTTAAGTATTTATTATTGTCTTGTACAGGAATGCCTGCTGTAGCGGCCGTCTTGTGCTTCTTTTTTGATGATTCCACCAGAGATGTACAACAGTACAACTAGTAAGATTTGCTATTTGAAAAATATCACCTTTATAGAAATATTGGACAAGATATTATTAAACCTACACACCTGATATGTGAGGAATGGCGCCGAGTGATTGAAATCATTAATTTTAGTATGACGATATACTTATTTGCCACTGATTTTTGTAAGACACGTTATAAATCTACTCCATACATTGTGTCATTGTTGGTTATTGAAATACGCGTAGTTGAAACAGCAAGTATATTCCAACAAAAATACCATAATATGATACGTTCTGTACAATATATCACGAGTATATTAATTCATACATCCTGGTTTCACTATCAAAAGAAAATATGTGTTAAATTGGATTTCGTTTTTTTTTTATAAACGTCTCTTAATCATGCTGTAAATGTCGTGTACCCCATTCAGGCCAGATCTTGATACCCTGGTTTATCGTAGGCCTGGTAACATGTGTAAACTAATCATTAACCCAGTAAATATATGATTTAGCCCTAACCAAATTGCAACATAATTTATTTTAACATAAATCAAAAGACAACAAAATCGACATAAATCGATACTTGCCTGATAACCTAAATTTGTCTAAGAAAAATCACATTTTGCTGCTCCTTATAGTGTATTTGTATTACAGGCTACGGTATATACTTACTACCTCGTTGCCATAGCTACTCGTAATATGTTAATATATCGTCAGAGACCTTAAGTTTTGTTGAAATGATATTCACGTGATAACGGAGTGCATTCGCTTAAGAGGTACTGTATATACATCACATGTAATCCTATGGTGTGTGTCGTTAAAATTCAAACATACGATCAGTTTCTAGGCCAGGTCTATTTTAAGTTATAATTCATACAAGATAAATATTTCGTACATATCGAGGTGATTATTGAAACATACCGTTAACATATCGGTGCTATTTGAGGGTGATTTTCATCACTAGAGTAACAAATGAATTTACAGTATTACGCCCGTGGACCAATATCATAACGTAGTTTGTAACATAAGCCTAACGCATAGTTCGACCTATCCTTACCAATTGTAAATTATTTTGCAAGAATACTACGGCCCATCAGTAATTACCATACGAACGCAAGAAATATATTTAAGAAATCACGTATTTATAGTTTTGTGACATTCATTTCAAAGATCGATAAAATAAACATTTGAAAATTTCAATATCTACGGATGTTTGTACATGCCATTAATAATAACCTTAAAATCGCAAAAAAATATTAACAAAATCACATTTTTTTTTCTTAAAATTTTGCAGCATAAGTTACGACTATTGATAATTCAAGCAATGAAAAAAATATCGACGTGGGGATCAAACTTATTCATTGGCAAAAATGGTCCATGGTAATGTGGAAGTATTTCCCGATTTTGTATGCCTTTGCGTCTGGTGTGGGCCCTGGTAGTGAAGCCATCGGAAGCCATTCAATCTTTGGTATTTTTCAGTATGTATCAATTTAGCTATAATTAATCTGTCAGCATTGTCATTAAAACTGAATGCAGAATAAAATGTACCGCTTGTGCGAAATTGATTGGCATGGGTCCATGGTGTCCGATAAACGACCGCTGGTTGAATCCTGGAGAAAAGGTCCCGGAAGCCCTGCAATTATTTAGGGACTCCTATATACAACAATGTTGATAATAACAGGTTAACGTTACTATTAAAGCTGGAAAAAAAAACATATTCCGCTCGTACAAAACTGCTTGGCGTTGATCAATTGGCCCACTAATGGGTTTCTGGTGGGGTCCAATGGTGAATCCCCTAGAAGTCCTACAATTGCATGAATCTTATATGTGTAAATTGTGCTAGAATTTAGCATGTTAATATTGCTAGTAAATTGTGCAAAAAAAAAAGAAACAAAATACACCGAGCGTTTTCTTATTTATTTTTCCGCCATACATTTTGGACACGGAGGGGTGGTGAGTGGGAATTTGGCAAGACTGACATTTTAAATGAATTATTAGCCATGAGAAAGTCCAGTGAGATCCTTGTCATTTAACTATGCGATGTGACTATTATGTTGACTTCAGTGAAACATTTGGCTGTGATATTTTAAAACCATTATTTAAATACCATTATGGGTGGATGTTGCTGAAAGAACTATCTGTGGTAGCTTGTGGACGTTGTCTTCCAAGTAATAATGTTTGCTCATAATATGTTGAGTAAATTGCAAGTAATTGTTAATCCAAATAATTTCAGGCTGAATTGAGTTATTTGGGAGAAATGTATTTCAAGGAGGGAACATATGACAACGGAAACGTCTACAAGCTTGGTCAAAATGATAGACAAGTTTCGCGAGGCAACTTACTTTATTATAGAAAATTTTAGCCAGACCAGTGAGACCGACGGTGATTAAATATGCACATATGTAAATATTGTTATTGTCTTCAGTAAAGAGTTTGGTCATGCTATTCCTAAAACAGGTATTCACACATGGATTTATAAGTAAGGGTTAATGTCGTTATTCGTGTGAGAGAGTGGGTATTTTTACGGCACAGTGATATTAACAAGTCATTCATGGCAGGGATTAGTGGATTTAAAGAATTTGAGTGAATTTTTTAATGTTTAATATGATGCATGTTATATCGTGATAATTCATTACTAACACATTTCAAAATGTGTGCAAAACCCTGCAAAAACACTATGCTCACGTTAATATAATATATAAAAGAGATTGCGAGTTCGATTCCTGGCAGAGTCATTGCCAATACTTTAAAAAGGGACCTACTGCTGGGTGCTCATCGTTAAAGTATCAGTGGGGCCAGTTGTGTCTCTGGATGTAAAATTCCACCCGACGTAAAGTGTAAGTTACAAGCCACTTAGGGTCACCACATCTATATGTGGTAGCTTAGCGTCGTAAAATAACTGAAAATATCAAATATAAACTATTATGTTTGTACATGTATTATATGAATGCATTAATTAATATTAATAATTATGTCACTGTAGTTCATAAACTCCCAAATAAATGTTATTTAGTAAGACGTACAATATTGTGACCTATTTAAAACTGTTGGAAATGTGGTATTTCCTACTGAGACCTGTTATAAAATAAGTTGATACATATCGCAACCTGTTAAACTCATTGAAACTGGTCGATACTTGTTAATCCAGTTGAAACTGTTAGTTCCTGTTGAATGTTTTATTTCTGTTAAACCAGTTGAAACAAGCTAAACCTGTTGCAACCAATTACCTGTTATGTGAAACATGTCAGGTCCTGTTAGGTCCTGTTGAAGCTTAATATGCCCAAATGTCACCAATTACAAGTTTAATAGGTACACCCGTTAAACAGGTTTTAATCCTATACTGAAATCCCATTGTATAGGACTCAATTCAACTGGACCTAATATCATCACATTAAATTGAATTCGACCGCATCCGATGTAATGAGATCCCATTGAATAGGAACCAATTCAACTTGACCAAACGGAATTCCATTCAATTAGACACAATGGGGTTACGATTTTAACCAATTGGAGAAACATCTTATTACATACGAACAAACGAATGATACTCTTTTTTTTGGGTGGCCTCATCAAGTTGTTTACATTTGAAAATAGCACGAATGTTGAAAAAAATCCAGACCAGCCCGTAGACAAAATATGTGTACCCTATATTGTTTGGCAGTCTTCCAATATACCAAAGCAGGACTATCCGGAGTCTAAAATATATATCTTCTCGAAATATCAATTTAAAAAAAATAGGTGAAATGTGACGCTTTTATTTGAACCTTTTTGACTTCAAAAAACGGCCCTAATTTGAAAATTCGCTAAATCTAAAGTCTTTGTCCGACCATTTTCATCTTCATATCTACTGCTTGCTAAGAATAACGTAGGAATCCGAAATTTAGAAATATCGCACCTAGCAGCAATATTTTTGGGAATAGCAGCTTGAAATTTGTTAAGATTCATATTCAACGTATTGAATTCAGATATTGATATCTACATAGGTCACGTAAGTAAATGTGGTAAATTTGTTTCATATTTATGATAATTCTAATAGGTCAATAACCAACAAATCTTAATTTGTGTGCATACAAATAGTAACAAACTATTTTTAAAAAGTAGGTATTAGAGTTGATTAGTTAGTGTCAAATTAGCCCAAATATCTCAATTTGTTCCGATGTTTTCTGAGAAAAGCTAGGCAAACGTTATAGGTACGGGGTTAGGCTAAAATTGTTTGAATATTTTCAATTATTTGAGCCCGGTTGGAATAGCGTATGCTTGCGATGTGGGTATGTGGGTTGATCTAGGGGTGTATACATGAGATGGGGGTCTAAACTACTACCATCAGAGATATTTTAAAAGAATTGACATAACATATTAATTGTTTTACGTTGTTTTTCGATCATAGGTTTGGGCGGAGGTGGAGGAAGCTGGGGTGATTTTTTTTATGTTAACTATTCAGAACCCACCATTCAATACCAGCACATCCATTTATAGGTTGCTATGGATGAAAGTGCTTCAATTTTTAGCTATCGTTGTGTTTGAAATATTTCCATCAACAGTAGGTAACATATGAGCAGTAAAGGCAACTCAATGGGATTTTAGTTGTTTACCTGTATGTAAGCATTTTTTCCCTTTTTTACAATCATAGGTTGGTGTGGGGTGGGCTTGTTTGTGTGGTGTTTTTGTTTTATGGGTTCATTTTTTCAGAACCCCCATTCAATACCAACATATTCATATATATAGGTTGCTATTGATCAATATGCCTCAATTTTGAGTATCATTGTTTTAAAAATGGTTCCATGCAGTAAAAGGTTGCTACACTTGCGTTACATGAGTAGACAGAATGAAATATATATGGAGAGGGTGCTGACCTTTTCACCAGACCAAGTTTCGCGATAACGCAATCATTTTCAAAATAAAAATGCCAATACATTTTCTTTCCTCTTGTTCTCCTCATTGAGAAGCGGATTAATGGGAAATGGAATTGAAATTGAAGGTCACCTTCGTAAAAAATAGTTACATATGTAGCACACAAATTTGTGCCAGACAACTAAACAGAATAAGTGAAGGTTTAATTTATAAAATACAAAATGGTAAAAGTGAGATGGGGTGGGGCGATACCCTCCCATATCCTTCCCTGTACCCATAATCCTGCCTATGAAGCGAACGAACCTGAATCAATCTGATCGCTTAGATGAATCATATATGATTTTCCCGACAGAAAGACATTTCCTGTCGACGCCATAACAAAGATGGCAATGGCAAATCCATTTCCTCCCCTTGTATCCTTCATGTGGGGGTAATTGTCTTCCTCTACCACTACCGTAATCCTGTCCATGACCCGGAAGAACCAGTATCCAATAGCTAATAGATGATCACCGCACATACATGTCTGACAGAGACTCTCTTTCTGACGACTGGGAGGCGTTACCTGCCAACTGCATGCCCCCCCCCTCATGATTCGCATGACAGCCAATCATACATATGAACCTGTTGAATTTGAATCTACCTGATAGCTTAGACAATCGCCCGAGGAGACTATATATTTCCGAAAACATATAATGGCACGAGTTTCTCCGACATACCGCACAATTTGCACGACAGTGGATCATTTATGCTGTGTTACACCCACCATCCATTCACATGGTGACGCCCATATTGGCTTTGGTCCTGGTGGTGTTACACGTTGTCAATTAGGAGATATTATAATACATCAATAACTTGTCCTGCATGATGATGTTCACTTGTGAAAGTTTGTGCCCTAAAATGTTATACGTAGCGTGAAATCATTTAAAGAAATGACAGGTCTCTATTCCAACACGCGGAGGTATGTAGGATACACCACATATCCTATCAATTACATATGTTATTATTTACAGTTTTTACATATTTGCCTTGTAGTAAATATTAAAACAAACCACGAATTACTCCTTTAATTATCACAACGCCAATGGAATATGGTTGTTTTGCACTTCTCTCACACATTTGTGACACCAAATTAATTAACATATACCAATTTAATGATCACTGTTGACATATGTCTACACATATATTTTATGTAGTAAGAAATGCTATTTACAAGATGTGACTTGAATACGTTTAAGGAAATACTAGATATATTGGAATATAGAATGATGGTGGCCATATTGTTTTGAGACGACATTTTAGTTAGTTAAGAAAGCCTAGATGAATGTCGATTTTTTATATGATATTTACGAAACATCCATTAGCCTAAAACCACTAAAGAAATTATCTTGCAATTTTTGAAGATTAAGCCATATGTTGTCGTATATTGACTGGCATAGCCTATATGGAAATACTGCATCCTGGAAGAATGGACATGAATAATGTGCATGACATTGATCTGCAAGGTCATGTTTGTAATATTTATTTAATATATATTGTTAATACTTTATACGCAATGGACAATATAATATAATAATAATAATAATAATATAATATAATATAATATATAATATTATAATAATATAATATAATATAATATAATATAATATAATATAATATAATATAATATAATATAATATAATATAATATAATAT
>WXZC020000189.1:0-14543 GCA_011317855.2 Paelopatides confundens
GTCTCACATCATTGTATGTTCTGATCCTGGTATGTCAGTCACTAACAGGTCTCACATCATTGTATGTTCTGATCCTGGTATGTCAGTCACTAACATGTCTCACATCATTGTATGTTCTGATCCTGGTATGTCAGTCACTAACAGGTCTCACATCATTGTATGTTCTGATCCTGGTATGTCAGTCACTAACAGGTCTCACATCATTGTATTTAATGGATGAGTATCAGGATGCAATCTTATCAACATAATTCACCATTTTTCAACATTGCAGATGAGTTCGAGACATAATAAGAACGCGCAAGAAAAAGAAATGTGTTGAAGTAAATCTACTTCATGTCTGCGTCTTTCATTAGCCTTGGCTTTTGAGTAAGTTATTGTCATCAGCTTAATGTTGTACCTGAGAAATTCCCACAATGAAGAAGGATTTAGTTCACCTATATTACATATTTGCGAAAAGATTGTATCAAAAATAAGCTTAATGAAATTATTATCATCCAAAAGAGAATGATTAAACTTTCAAAACCAGGCCCACGCTTTTGAAAAAAAAAGAGTTTGAGATCCAAATTGACCAAAGAATGATCCGACTGAAGGCCGGGGAAAAGAAACAATAAGAGACAGTCTGCACACAATTAAGACAACTAATCTACAATGGATACCAGGAGTGACATTATAACTCGACGGAAAAACATAAATATGCAACATGCGCTCCCACCGAACATCCACAAAATCGAAGTAATTTATGAAATCTAAACTAGTCCGTGGGACATTGCCTCATATCGAGTCAGTTTCGTAGTCTCAAATGGGTATAGCATGAATCACCAATGGAACTTAACTAATTATATATAATTCACTAATATGAATTGTTCTCACGGTACCCATTCCGAAATTTGGAGAAATGAATTAAACTGTATGCTTATTCATTTATTAAAATAAGCTAGATATACGCCATATTAATCAATCACATCACTGAATTAAGGCAGTAACTTGGCAATCGACATAGTCGCTCACAGTCAGACACCGCAACCGGGTCGCGATATTGCAATCACAACACACTTCCGATGACACATCGTGATTGGTCGGTTGATATTGCGCAATCGGCCATACGAGAGTTAACGAAAATTATAAGTAACATGTTGTTGCTCTCATGTTTCGGAACATGAAACGACGATAAGAGCCTTGACACTGGGCATTTTTTTGGTAAATAATTCGTAACATTATTTTCCTATTCATACTTTATCCACGTAATTAGATAACAAAATGTGACTCATATCGCTGACTATGTATATCTTTCCGGAAACAAATGTGATCCTCCATGGGTCCGTATACTGTAGCATACCACGCACGGATCATATATGTACTTCGTTAATATTGTATGACTTGTATGTATCATCAGCGATATAACCGTCATCTGTAAACAATTTCACAAAATGGAGTTTTTGCTGCGTGACTGGTTGCTCCAATCGAAAAAATCGCGAGTAGGGCAAGTCTTTTTTTAAAACAGCGAACGGTGATCGAAAGGTAAACTACCCGAATATGTTGTAGTTTTGCCCGTAATACCATAACACTCTACATAGGCTGCATGTACTTGCCTTCAGCGATCGCCACTTGTGTGGTTGCTATGTAGTCGTGTGACCTCCATGCAAGGGAGTCTATTAGTAAAATTGCGCAATATCAAACGACCAATCACGACATATCTCATCGGAAGTGCTGTGTGGCTTCAAATATCATGACCGGGACACTGAAGTGCAGTAATTGGTTGCGCAATAAAAAATAGGTTAGGTAGACGATATCACCAATAATTGGTTATATCTGCAAATAATTGGTGATATCAGCACATATTTGTTGATATCAACAAATATTTGTTGATATCATCAAATCAATTGGTGATATCATTAATTCATTGGTTGGTATTGATTTGCTGATATCACCAATTGATTTAGTGATATTACCAATTACTTGCTGATATCACCAATTATTTCTTGGCATCACCAACTATTTGCATATATCTGCAATTATTTAATGATATCGTCAAATCAATTGGCGATATCATCAAATCAATTGATGATATCAGCAAATAATTGCGCATATTGTCAATTGACGAATGAAAACTAAAACGGCTTGCCATATGGCACCGGTTTCAATAAGACTATGCTGGTAAATGGTTACATGCCGTGTGATCATGCTGAACATCTGGACGAAATCCTTGGCTATCTTGGTAAAATCAGCAGCATCTCTGAGTACACTTCCAGTAACATCCTCGTTACAGGGGATTACAATGCAGACTTGTGAAGGTCTTTTGGACAGAAGTTATCTAGTTTTTGTGATGAAAATGACCGTTATATCTCGGATGATGAAAGACTTGGTAAGGACTCAGATATTTTTACTTATGTAAAGAAACATTCATGTTGATATACTTAGGGTTTTCATTTGCTGGTACGTAAGTCAGAAATTTGTTGTCAGATGGGGTAATTCTATTTACTGTGAATTATCTGTGATTAATGGGGTTAGGCGGGAATGTGTCCTGTCTCCGTTGCTGTACAATATTTAATTTATGTCAACGATTTTGAACACGAAGCTTGCTAGCTGAAGTATGGTTGTGAATTTGATCAAATTTACTTTAATGACATTAATTATGCGGAGGATATAATTATTCTTGCTCCTTCTGTTAGTACTCTGCAAACGCTCATTGATGATTGCGAAGATTATACTGGTGAACATGACATCATATACAACGCTAAGAAAAATATGTGTATGACATTGGTCTAGCAAGTTCAAGCGTGATTCCAAAATTGTACTTTATGACAAACCACTTGAATTTGTTACTACCACTACTTACTGGGGCCATCTTATTTGTAATAATATGTCTGATAACGATGATATCAAGAAGGAGTATCGTGCATTAGGTCTCGCAAATTTTCGTAATGTTCGGATACTGTTTAACGTTATTTATTCAAGTTGTATCATAGGAGCTTCTACTGCAGTACTCTTTGGAGCCACCACCCGACGAAGAGCATATATTCACAGTATGTTATAATAATGCTCTACGCATGATCATGAGAGAGTAAATATTGTGTTAGGAGATTAGGTATTATGTTTTATGAACCGCCTTCAAGCATTCTCAAAAGTTTGAGTTATGTATGTTATAAGCTATTGAATGAATCCAAAAAAGGCAAGAAATGACATGATATTTTACATCAGGAAATTGTGCACTATTGCATGACTGATTTATATTGTATTTCTGTTGTGGATTAATATTTGTATCTCGTTTTATATATCTATTTTTTTTATTTTTGCGAAATAAAAAGATTATTATTAGTATTATTATTGTTATTATTGTTACTATTATTAACATTTTGAAATCAGTTGGTAAATTATTCCATTCTTTAGCGGCAAAGTAAGGGAATCTTCTTATGTGGTATTCCATTGATAAACAAATTGTATCAGTCGAAGACTTAAATGAACGATTATGGATATTACTAGAAAATATCGGTAATGCACGAGGGAGTTAAACCATTTAAAGCTTTGAATAACATATTAATTCTCCTATCTTTTATTCTATCACAAATGAGGTGTCATTCTAGTGATTGAAATACAATCTTTGAACTATCTTGTTCGGTGTATTGTATAAGCATTTTGCACAAATTGAATGTTATACATAGCCATTAAGGATTATCCTAATTGCGGCAAATGTTGGCAGTATTATGATCCTCGTAATATGTATATGTGACAGCTTAGCGTCGTAAAATAACTGAAACTAACTGAAACTATATTATACGTGTATTATAAGTGCCATAAACAATGCTGCATTAATCTAAAATAGGCAGAATATAACCATTGTATGCAAGCGGGTGATTAATAAAAGGTTTAATTCGTCTTAACAAAGCATGGCCTCTATTAACTACTTAATTATATAATTAATAGGATCATCTCATGATAAATGATTGTGATTTGGTACCTCTAAAAGTTTGTCACATCTAATGGTTGTTAATTTGTTCCCCTAAAACTTTTCACATCTAATGTTTTCAAAGACAGTGTCAATTAACCTTGACAAATGACATATTTTTTTCTTCGAATTAATTAGCTAACATACTCTTAGTTTTTTGGCATTAACCATTTTAACCATTTTATTTAAGTAAAATAAAATATGCATGCAGCGTCTTGTTCTAACTTTCTTTTTATTTCGACAATGTTGTTCCTAGAAAGGTGAACGTTTGTGTGATCTGCGTACATATTCACATGTCAGTGACTTGGGCAAACGATATACAAATATAAAGATATCATTTCTACAATAATATATCAAATGCTTTTCGCATATCCAATAAATAAAACCAATCAATAAGCCATCATCATCCAATCTTAAACTTAAATGCACGCCTTCCATGGGATGTAAGGATTTTTATTTGAAATAAATTATAATAAATATTTACAAGAAAAATATTAAATAAGGATGTGATATAAAATTGAAGGTATTGAATTGAAGAGTCTAAATTGTTGCCATACCCCTAATTATATATTCATAAATATGCAACTTAGATAGGTAAAAGTGTACACTATATATTTCACCCAAAGGAAATAAGCGAAAATCATAGATTTGTAATCTCTTTTAGTTGATACTAAATATGTAAAGATAGATTGAGGAATGAGAAAACTGATACACTTCATCCCTCCACGAATATGCATTGCCCTAACCGATCATATTATATACACTACTATAATGATGCTAATAGGCTATCGTTCGGCGCAATATTGGTTTAGTACACACTACGGAATTTATGGGGCTATACTGCTGTGGTAGGAGGTCTCACTAATGTAAAATACCCCTAATTTATATAGACACGGTTAGTGAATCGTGTTATTATTGCAGCATATGACATTGTTTTCTAAAATGTATTGTAACTCCCTTTTTGTAACTGTCCATACATTACTACACAATGTCCAATGCAGCACAGCAGATATAGCATGGCTCCATCTTGTTCGTATACTCTATGCACAATTTTACGTGCAGGTGACCTCAACATTCTTTTAACTCCTTCCACATTTCAACCCTTGATTTCAGCCCACATGACATGTAAATTAGCATTGCTCTCCATGTGAATGTATAACATTTAATTTGTGCAAAATGCTTATACAATACACCGAACATTTAATGACACTTAGAATGCAACACAGCACACATATAACATTTTGTACCTATTTTTGGCGGTGTCCATTTATACCGCAGTGCAAATTATATCGCAGTATCAAATATTAGTCCGTGTACATATTTATTTCGCGGTGTCAACATTTAGTCGGCCGTGTGATATATTTGGACGTATTAATTGGCCCCATGCGAACAATATTTTCGTTTGTTTTATTACGCCGTTCCAGTCATTCGGTCGTTTGTATTATTACACCATGTGAATTATTTTGTCGTTTGTTTTATTACGCCGTGTGAATTATTTGGCCGTTTTTTATTATGCCTTCTCAATTATTTGGCTGCTTGTTTTTATTACGGCGTGTGAAATATTTGGCCATGTCATTGCGAATATTAGTTCGTGTAAACTATCACATTGATTTATCCACTGGAAGGGTTTCTAAATTCAACCAATGACAGTACGCGTTACCAAACGCCATGCATTACGGGGCGCCATTCATTACACTTCCATTCTGTCCAACATGTTTGTCTTGTCATGTTTCTAAAGACAAACATATCTTTGTACTGACAAACATATTTGTGTAACTTTACAAAAATATCTTTCTAACTCTTCTAAATACAAACTTATCTTTGTAATGAGAAACATATATTTGTAAATTTACAAATATATATTTGTAACTCCTCTAAAGACACACCTATATTTGTACTGATAGACATATATTTGTAACTTTACAAGCATATCTTTGTAACTCTTCTAAAGACAAACCTATAATTGTTGAACTTAAGCACTTACCTTCCTCCGATGAGTCATAAAAGGACGAAATCGGTTGTGACATGGAATTTGAGGGGGTTGAAGGGGCCAAGCTCCGGAAGCCCTGTAATTTTTGACATCTTTTATGTATAAATTTGGTTATAATTTAACATGACATTGCTATTAAAACCGACATTGTATCGGTTTCGGACGTATCATAGTAGGCTTAGCCTACATGTACATGCCTATAGTTTTGTACACAAGCAAATATCATTCACACTCACATCTTTAATGAGCACAGGGTGCCGGAGCGGCCATCGTGGAGAGGTGAAAGTGGGACTCCACTCTCCGGCTATTTCCAATGCAATTTGTAAAACTTGACGCATATGGCTGGGAATGAATGTGATTTTTTTTCTAAATGTCTTTTACTTCAAATATTGTAAAAGATAGCACCACTTTGCATCTAGTTAACGTTATTTGTTAATATTTCATACAGCCGCCACTACTGTAACAATATTATCATAATTCACGAAGTGCGTCCACGGAAGGATGAACAGGGGTCACTTTTTATTTTTTTTACACCTCACGCTCATCAAAAAATGACCAAACATTGTTGTTGTTTAAACATTTTTTTGTAAGAAGGATGCCTGATACTTCGCAGTAACACACCGTAAGAATTAAGTACTGATTTTTAGATAAAATGCGTAACAAAACATACTTGTGTGTTACAAACGAAAAGTGTCAAAAATATTGAGACAAAGTACAGTTTGTCCCACAGTTATGGATTGATGTGATCTATATTAATGTCATGGCCGAATTGAAAGGCCGAGTTCAATAAATCTGTATTCTATTAAATACATTATTGTTGTTTATGATTCGTTTGACTAAATACTATCATCAACAAGCTTAGTAATTGCATCCTAACGAGTGTAGTGTTTCCTACACTTGTTGAATGATCTGACAACTAGATATAGTATAGTCTGCATGTCACTGGTAATACATGTATTTAGTTGTTCTTTTAATTTATTGTCAAAGAGCGCCACCGCTGGATGAAATCATGATCGTATCAGGACGCCAAGACTAGCTCATTTTACGTCATCGTTGCATGATCTTACTGCCTATTATGTGTCTTAAACAGCGCCAACACCTGTATGATTTAATGACTTAATTTTCGACGAGAGCTGAAATAATGTTGGATGCATTTAGGTCATCATTAACTAGGTCTGTCAGGTCACTGGATATTGTGTCTTGACGTTGCCATAATCAATTACAAACGCTGGTGTGTACATTTGTATTGTCTTTGATTACATGTACAACGTTGGTATATACTTTTACGCCGTGGTCACTTGCATACAATCTCAACGTGGTTATACATGTACGACACGATCATTTACGAATAGTAATATTCTGGGATATATTGAGTGATAATTTATTAACAGACAACTAGTTTGAATACATTCCCTTTCTGCTATCATGTAGGATTCATCAAGAGTTTCGTTCTGGAAGAGCACAGATATGTCATGAGCAAATATAAATAAAGTTTACATTTTCGGAGGACAAATATATCATTGTGGAACATCAATTACACTGAAGTTTTGATGATAAAAAACGGTTATAAAGAACATAATGAGAATGATTACTTAAATAACTTTTAAACAAGTCATATGAAACACCCCCACATCCCATAATCATTTAGTTTGTTCAGTAGTATGTTGTGAACAATTGTGTAAAATGCCTTCGATAAAAATAACTATGGGATTAAGTGTTTTGTCTATATGTTATCACAAATGTTAACTGCAGCCATATATGTAGAGTAAGTTGTACGAAAACCGTACTGGTTTGAATTTAAAATAGTATGTTTATTAATGAATGAAATCAGTCGATTATACATTAGTCGTTCAAATAATTTGGAAATAAATGGTAAAAATTATATTGGTCTGTAATTTGAAGAAAAAAACTGACGGCGATCACATGACTTATAGATACCCAGCCACAAGCCCAAGTGGCGGGGGCCACCTTGGTGTTGCCTAGTTGAATTGGGCTTAAGTGTGCTAGGGCTCTGGGTGGGATAAATTGGTGGATTCCATGGTGGAACCCAAGTGGGATACCATGAAAATAAAAAAAACGTAAGTTGATTATTTAATACTTTTTTTGATCGGTTTTATTCTGTTTGTTGCGAAAATATAATCAAAGTTTTTTTTTCTGTAGGAGCGTTTACTGTGGACTTCGGCCGGGCTATATGGCTGTCTGGGCCATAATCGGGTCCAAATTAAGCAAAAATATAACGGTCTGATGAATTGAACGTTACAGTATAATTTATACGAATACTCCGACAATGTAATGATTTTTTCTCTGTAGACTAGTTTCAGGCAGACTTGAACACCTTAGAGGAAAATACTACTCCAACTTCAGTGATAACATTACGTGATCGCACACTGCTTGTGTCACTTGTCATTGTCACAAAGGACATTGATACCTCACAGTTTGTAGGCTATTAAATAATGATCTACAGCACATATCACTCCACTGTACAATACTACTCTATATGCTGTGTGATATATCATAGCACACATATAGGCATGTAAGGCATGTAAGGCAGCGTTAAAGTATCAGAGTGGGGCCACAGTGGGGTGTCTGGATGTAAAATGTCACCCGACGTGAAGTGTAAGTCAGAAGCCACTTCGGATTTCCCACATGTATATATATGGCAGCTTAGCGTCCTAAAATAGCTTAAAATATACATATAACTATACCTATAACTATAACTATAACTATAACAAACTACAAACAAGAAACGTACAGTTGGAAAACGAGAGGTGAAGCATTCGATGAAATTTACAATGGAATGTAAATAGGGTAAATAGGGTAAACTGTAAAGACTGTACATTATCTGGGAATATCATCAACTGAATTTAAACATTTAGTGTCATTTCATCAGTTTTGCCAAAGGAGATTTCATATAATTTACGAAGTTGTTTTGAGAAGGTTAAGCAATGGAAAATATAATTTCGTCAAATGGATACTGGACTAGTTCTGCTAATATACTGTATGCATTACCCTGTAGCTATATGGATTTCAGTCAGTGACAATGATTTGTTTTGTTCTTTGTATGGCAATTATCTTGAGAATGTAGAAGATACTTATTTCGTATTCGTAAATTGATTTTTTTTTACTAATGCCGAAGTTAACTTGAATGTGAATAAAATATGTTTGTTCATTGTATACTTGACTTAGTAGTATGTTAATAGTTCAGATATACGTGTCAATTCCATGCACATCCTTCTCACGTTGACATATATTTTATTTTCCACATTCATAATCCAATTCAACTATAGCTCACATGTTATCCATAAAATACTCACTTTGGGACATTTAAGAGGGGCCCAAGTAGGGTTCGTTAAAAACCCAGACCTATCCCAAGTTTGTCCATTTCTTTGTTGATAGCCCAATTATGCCCCATGTTACTAACAATTAACACGTTCTACGTGCGGGTATTGGTCTTAATAATATTAAAGGCTCCGGTTATAATGGAATTACAAATTATATACTTAAACAGGTCGGTTTTTTTTGGGCCAAGGTGTTAATTGGGCCCAAGCGGGTCAGATAAACACACATTTGTGGGCCCCAATTGGACAGACCAGTTGGAGCCCAAGGAATATCACAGTTGTGGCCCAATTTGGACCCATATATGCATGCTGTCTGGTTAGGAACAACTTTGGCTACTTTCAATTCAGATGGAAACACACCATTTGAACAAGAAAAGTTAGTAACATGGGGTAGCTAGTACATGACCGACCTGCTTAAGTAATTTGTAATTCCATCATAACATGATCCTTTACTATTATTAAGACTAATACTCACACTTAGAACCTCATCTGTAGTTGTATGTATATATGCAAAGGTCTTATTATTATTATAATCAATCCCAATCAATGGGTCAGGCGTGATTATAGGAAGCTGGTCTGATAACGACTCCAGCTACAGATAATAAATAATTATTAAACGCAGCTGCTACATCATAGCCATCATTAACCCTCAATATTGAAGTGTGTATTATGTCTCATGTTATCATTCCTACCAAGGATAGTATTTACAATATTCCATAGACTATGACTATTGTGTAACATAATATATTTGCATCTTTTATAACCTTGGTAAGAATATTTGTATACTTGATTTAAGACAGTTTACGATGGTTTAAGTGATTTTCTATTGTAACGAGAATAGTTTATTCTTGTAATGAATTCATTTTATGATACCAGACGTAATCCATGAGACTTAGAGTGATTGGTCCTCTTGTTTGTCTTAGAGAGTGGGAAACAACGACGAAATGCAGCATGGAGAATGTTGGAAAACTTAGTAAAAGCCAATTGGAAATCATGAAGTGAAAGGACATCTGTCCAGTCTACGACTGAACGATCATGTTTTAATTGAGAAATATTTATAGGATAGTATTATGTTTATATATGTTACTAACGGGTTTAAATTTAGTAGGGTTTTTTTTATACAAATACTATAGATACGGTAGTGATACGGATTATCACAATATAGACTGGAGCTATACCCTGTATTTATTACTAGAGGGATAACATGAGTGAGATAAGATAATATTTATAAAAAAAAGACCAACGTAGCGATCCTCTCTACATTTCAAGATACCAATGTTGTAATCACCGGTAAGAAAATACAATTCGTGCTCAGCAGATATGTAATCTAAGCAGTGGTTTAGGCTATAAACGGTTGGACATGGTTCCCAGGAGGGTTACATATAACACCTATAATAATGTTTTAGTGTTCTTATTTACAATTTCAATAAAAAGTGATTCGGTCATGTATAACTGCGTGCTCCGTGTTAAAAACAAAGTTGACAAACTATAAACTGATATACGGTACGTAATATGTGTTGGAATCTTCACCTCTAAATCTCGATTCCACCTTCCATTCAACATCAGATCATTCAATACTGATACCACGTTTCTCATTAGCGTATTGAATCCAATCTTCATTCAAAGTTCACATTGTACTGTACATTAGCGTCCTTTCGTACTAAATTGTATATTACAGTACATTCTTAACTTCACTGAGACTGAGAGTGACTTAACAGTGACGATATTCTTATCAGAGAGTGACGTCATGTCAATGTAGCCTCTAACATGCTAGTGAGTATTGCACGATAATCAAATAGTGACGTCATATGCCAATGTAGCATTAAACAACTAGTGAGTATTGCCATGCTTATTAAAGAGTGACGTTATACCAATATAGCCTCTATAACTAGTGAGTATTGTCACTCTTATTAAATAGTAACATCATGTCAATGTAGCCTCTATTTTCACTCGTATTAAAGAGAGACGTCTTGCCAATGTAGCTTCTGCAACTAGTGAGTATCGCCACGCTTATCAAAGACTGACGTCATGCCAATGTAGCCTGTATAATTAGTGAGTATTGTCATGCGTACCAAAGAGTGACGTCATGCCAATGTAGCATCTACAACTAGTGAGCATCGCCACGCTTATCAAAGACTGACGTCATGTCAATGTAGCCTCTATAACTAGTGAGTATTTCCACGCTTAACAAAGAGTGACGTCATGTCATTGTAGCCTCTGCAACTAGTGAGTATCGTCACGCTTATCAAAGACTGACGTCATGTCAATGCAGCTTCTATAACTAGTGAGCATTTCCACGCTTTTCAAAAATCAACGTCATGCCAATGTAACCTCTATTATTAGTGAGCATCGCCACGCTTATCAAAGACTGACGTCATGTCAATGTAGCTTCTATAACTAGTGAGTATTTCCACGCTTAACAAAAAGAGACGTCATGCCAATTTAGCCTTTATAACAAGTGAGTATCGCCACGCTTTTCAAAGAGTGACGCCATACCAAGTTAGCCTCTACAACTAGTGAGTATATCCACTATTATCAAAGAGTGACGTCATGTCAATATACACTCTGCAACTAGTGAGCATCGCCAGGCTTACCAAAGAGTAACGTCATGTCAATGTAGCCTCTATAACTAGTGAGTGTGACGTCATACCAATGTAGCCTCTATAACTAATTTGTATTGTCACGCTTATTAAAGGACGTTGTGTCAATGTAGACTCTACAACTAGTGAGTATTTCCACGCTTATCAAAGAGTAACGTCATTCCAATGTAGGCTCGATAAGTAGTGAGTATGTCCACACTTATCAAAGAGTGACGTCATGCCAATGTAGCCTCTATGACTAGTGGATATTGTCACTCGTATCAAATAGTGACATCATGCCAATGTAGCCTCTATAACCAGTGATTATTGTTACGCTTATCAAAGAACGACATCATGTCAATGTAGCCTCTGCAACTAGTGATTATTGCCACGCTTATCAAAGAGTGACGTCATGCCAATATAGCCTGTACAACTAGTGAGCATTGCCACGCTTATCAAAGACTGACGTCATGCCAATGTAGCCTCTGTAACTCGTGAGTATTTTTCACTCTTATCAACGAGTGGCGTCATGCCAATGTACACTCTGCAACTAGTGAGTGTCGCGACGCTTACCAAAGGGTAACGTCATGCCAATGTAGCTATAACTAATTTGTATTGCCACGCTTATAAAAGAGTGACGTCATGTCAATGTATCCTCTACAACTAGTGAGTATATCCACTCTTATCAAAGAGTGACGCCATGTCTATTTATCATCTACAACCTATATTAGTGGTGAGCATTGTCACGCTTATCAAAGACTGCCGTCATGCCAATGTAGCATGTATAATTAGTGAGTATTGTCACGCTTATCAAAGAGTGACGTCATTCCAATGTAATGTCTACAACTAGTGAGTATCGCCACGCTTATCAAAGAGTAACGTCATACCAATTTAGCGTATATAACTAGTGAAAATTGTCACAAAGAGTAAACGTCATGCTAATGTAGACTCTGCAACTAGTGAAAATTGCGACGCTTATAAAGAGGGCGTCATACCAATGTAGCCTATATAACTATTGAAAGCTGTCACAAAGAGTGATCGACATGTCAATGCAGCCTCTATAACTAGTGAGTATTGTTACGCTTATCAAAGAGTGACGTAATGACATTGTAGCTTCTATAACTGGTGGGTATTACTACGCTTATCAAAGAGGACGTCATACCAATGTAGCCTATATAACTATTGAAAACTGTCACAAAGAGTGATCGCCATGTCAATGCAGCCTCTATAACTAGTGAGTATTGTTACGCTTTTCAAAGAGTGACGTCATACCAATGTAGCTGTCACAAAGAGTGATCGTCATGCCAATGTAGCCTCTATAACTAGTGAGTATCGCCACGCTTTTCAAAGAGTGACATCATGCCAATGTAGCCTAACTAGTCAGAATTGACACGCTTAACAAAGAGTGACGACATGCGAATGTAGCGTCTATAACTAGTATTGCCACGCTTATCAACAAGTGACGTCATGCCAATGTACCCTTTGCAAAGAAGTGAGAATTGTCACGCTATCAAGGAGTGACGTCATGCCAGTGTAGCTATTACAACTAGTGAGTATTTCCACCCTTATCAAGGAGTGACGTCATGTCAATTTAGCATCAGGAACTGGTGAATATTGTCACTCTTATTAAAGAGTGACGTCATGTCAATGTAGCCCCTATACCTAGTGAGTACCACCACGCTTATCAAAGAGTGACGCCAAACCAACGTATATGGTAGGCGCTGTGGGACAAATATCTCATAATATATACACGTATTAAATCAAATATATACATGTATTAAATCTAATATATACACGTATTAATTCGAATATATACACGTATATTATTAGCCAATAGGGAGGCTGAATTATATGGTTGTATTGAATGAAATATATACGTGTATTAAATCGAATATTTACACCCATGGGCGTCACCATTGGGGCAGTGCTTAGGAACTATACCCCTCCCCAATGATCTACTATTGGGCAAATCATATGGGTTTTTGGGTTTTTGTTCGCGAGTAAATGGTCGGACGGTGATCTATCCATGTTATATATCGCACCATTTTTCTGATAGATACACTTTTTCCATTTTTTAAGGGGAGGGGTTTTTCATGTCAAAGTTATAGTTTTCCCCGTCATGACACTTACGGAAACCAAATCCCGCCTCTGTGCTGGTGTGTAAGAAAGGCATTAGCATTAACACTAATTCTGGATATATCCACTGAAATGGTTGAACCGTGAAGTTTTTCCCGCGCTCACAATCTTTCTCTCTCTAGTCTCGCGTATAGAGGATATGTGCAGCAACATCGGTGAGGTTTGGTCTCGATATTTTTTTAACAGAGTGTGACATAACTTGATATGTATTTGAAGAGAGGCTATATGCACAATAGAGGAACATATTATGAACGCGCGAAGCGCATACAAAAAATCACTTCTCCCTCCCCCGTTCCTGTTGAAAAGAAATCGCTGCCCTTGCTTCAAACTATTTTAAATAGTCAACACATATCACAAAAAATGTCTTTACGCCCTTGCATAAGCTTTCACAGAGTAACCAAACATTCTCCAAGTTTAGCAGTGTTGAGAACACAAATCACTAGCCGCAAAATAATATTGGCTAATATCTTACTTCACGCCTATGGTAGGCGCCGTATGACAAATATCTCATATTATATACACGTATTAAATCGAATTAATACACGTATTAAATCAAA
>WXZC020000190.1:0-14534 GCA_011317855.2 Paelopatides confundens
TACGGACATTGGTACAGTCCGTCATTAGCATCACTATACGAATACTTGACATGCGCAGTGGCGTTTGTCATAGAAGGCCATGTGTGCACATTCTTAACACTGATCGATCTCTTTTAGCATTCGACCAGCGGCAAGTCAACACCTACTATTAATATATCATGCTTATACATGTGCTGGTATTTATTGTGCCGTGTGTCTCCTGCTTATTTAGGCTGAGGTTGGAACTTCCAAGACAAGACGACTCAGAACGAAGCTATACCCTGTTAAAGCTTTTATTCAGAGTGAGCCTGATCAAGATGTTGATGCAACTCAATCAAGGTTTCGAGAGCAGGATCCTCCTAAATGTGGCTGTGGTGAATGGACGGCCTAAATATTGTGGCTGTAGTGAATGGATGGCCTAAAGATTGTGGCTGTGGTGAATGGACGGCCTGAAGATTGTGGGCCAAAACGTTAAGCCCAAGTAATAAAAACACACCGGTTTCAAACCAGATGGTTAATGGTATTGTCGCAGCTTGATAAAAGAACATCAGTACGGTAAAAACAACCCAATTCAATTTCTCAATTTTGGCTTAACCAACTCTATATTCTTTTCTACAAAGAGGAAATTTCTCCCTCTCTAAGATATGAAATCCCAATTTTTTAAACACTAAAAGAGGTACAATCCCTTCCAACATTCTGAGAAAGAGTGCCAAATCCTGATGTGGGTATTAAGCAATATTCAATTATGGCAATAAATCAAATTATTGCAATTCAAAATTTGATACAACTTTGAATTTGTCTTTTTCTTTCACAATACAGAGCAACTGGTTACATCCACGTATCAACATCAAGACCTTTTTAATAACTAACCTTATCCAGACGTTCGTCTTTATGAAAGAATGCTGCCACTTCATCTGCAGTCTTTCCCAGCATGCCTTGTTCTTGTAGGAAGAGCAAGCCTTTGGAATGACTCTTGTTATTAAATCTACATCAAGAAAACAATGTTTTCAGAGAGAGAGAGAGTAAAAGCTCTACTACCATATCTGTTTTTTAGTCTATTAGTTTCATCAAAACAAATGGTGATGCCATTGCTTGATCCAGCCACTTGATTCATTCATACAAAAAGAAGTGATTTTATGATATTATTAGGCCAAGTGAGGAGGGCATGTAAGGGCATCCGAGGGCATGAAAATTCTGCAAAAACAAATGAATTATGGGAAAAACGAATGTAAAATGTTAAAGAAGAAGAAGAAGAAGAATTAAATGGAAACATGTTTTTGACTGCAGCTGGGCATCTCCTTTTTCTATGTCATATCCAATAATTGCTGTTTCAAACATACATTAATAGATTACTATACCCAAGCACATAGTAATAAGGGTTATGGATTAAGGGCCCCTCAACTTTGCTATAGAAGGCCTAACACAAAGAATATGCCACCCCCAGACCAAGCATCAGCAAGGAGGGCCATAGTAGCCCACCCCAAAGGACAAAATGAGCGAGCACCAACAGATTGCAAAGGGTCAGCGGACAACAGAGCCGACACCAAGCCCTGGGTGAAAGGATCCCAGGGGGGGGGGTGGGCCAAAACAAAACTGTTTTCCCACCAAAGTCATTACATCTAAAGGGTTGCATATATATATGCCAGAAATGTTACCAGATTAAACTGTGTTTTCAACTTAATACCGTCTTACGATTTCAAGATCTTGTTCGCTCCGTGCGTCTCGAGAGATTCACATTATTTGCAGTTTGTTGATTTCCAATTTGCCAAACGTTCCATGCATTGTACCATATAATACTTGTACAACTCACACTGCACTATGCCTATAGACTGGCATGGCGTCTTTGAATCTACATTGCGTAAAAGCAGTGAGCAGTAAGGTAAAACCACAGATCACATTGCACGATATCACCGAATTTGATAAGTGACTGGACTGAGGTCTAATTTAGTATTGAAATTTGTAAGGCCCTTATTGATTACAGGTTTACAAACCTCAAAAGTAACTGAACTAAACTACGAATTATTATGTAAAAAAAATATTATGTATAATATGAATTAACTTAAATGTTCCTGTACAATTAACGCACACACCCTAACTGCGCTTAATATATAAATTATGTTCATCGCATTGTTGTACTTGCTAGAATAGGCATTCAGCTTTGCTTGTAGTGATCTGCCTGCCCCTTAGTTCCTGCCTTTCTTTTACTTTGTTTTTTTTAATAAATTCATATCAAATGCGAGTGCAGTAGCTACTCTATATCCATGGTTTTGTAATATATTTGTGATGGTGAGATAAAGACAGCATAGATATTTATTTCATTTCACACGGTACAACAGACTCAAAGTGTATCGCTGAGACTAGACATTGTGTATATTGGGTTTATTATTACCAAAGATTAATTTACATATTTTTGAGACACTCTGATTGGTCCGAGTTGGGACCGAACAGAGCAGTAATTTGATTGTAGTTGCACAGAATTGTCTCTTCCATTTGCAGTTGTGGTGAAGGGAAACCAGATAAATCCAATTTTGGGGCAGGAGAGGGTCCTCCTTCCCTCACTGGAGGCATGGTAGTGTGTGTGGGAGAGGGGTGGGTAAAACCTTATTTGTACCCTTACAACATGTTATTAAATAGTCACCGACAGTTGGTACTTTATTTCAGAGCCCCTGTACAATGAATGGTGACTTTTATCTAACAGACCACCACAATCGCCAGTCAACATAGAGACCCAAGTGAACGATCTAGTTCCAATTGTGGGGGAGCGTGTTAAAAATGGGAAGACATTTCTGGTGATCATTGCCGATGGAGGACCAGACTATAATCATATTACACTCGCTTGTATAGGACATGCAACTTAGACTCAATCCAATGGGGAGAGCTTTGGATGCCTGTCACACAGTCGTCTATCCAAGAGATGACAAACCACCAATTCACACACCTGGTATCACAGCTTAAGAGCGCACACTCAGACAGTAGTCTCTCCAAGAGATGACAAACCACCTATTCACACACCTGGTATCACAGCTTAAGAGCGCACACTCAGAGAAGCTCATGCTTTCAACAAAGCAATGTAACTTCTCGTCAATTACTGGAGTAGTGTGTTTATATATTTGGCCAGCAGACTGGTGTCCCTGCCATTCCGAGTGATTGGAGGAAGCCACATATATAACGAGTGCTGTACAATTCACATCATTCACTATTAACCCTTTTGGGGAGTACATCTATAATTTACAGAGTACATCTAGATAGAGCTAATTAATAATAATTTAGGGACATATTCTCTATTAGGAAGTTTATTTTGGTGGATAGGTAATAAAATTTGGAATTGAGAAATTAGAAAAAATCTGAAACTATACACATGTAATATGCAAATTAGGCTGCCATTTTCTTTTTTTGGGGTTTATTTTTAGGAACACCCAAACAAATCAATAAACTAGGTTCTAATATATATATAACTGTTACACGAATTAGTGTATCCCATTTAATTTTACGGGATACTGAAAGTTTCTGTTATGAACAGTTATTTTTTTAATTGTATGTGCGTACCATTCATTACACATAGAGAAGGGTGCCGGACAGTTGCTAGATCTCGTAGCATGAATGATGGCTATTCTGATGTGCTACCGAGCAAGGCTGTCTGATTAAAAATGTGCGAGCGAGCTCTTGTAACCTCACAGTGTGCCCAATGTTCTGGGAACAAATCGCATGGATTGCCGCCGTATGAGAGTTCTTGCAGGAAAATTGTTTGCTATTGTCCCTTAATAATCAATTACATCTATACAAATATCAACCAATCTTCATATTAATGTATTATTTTTAATTAAAGTAATTGATATTTACACAAGATAGACCATTACATCTATATAGAAATGTATACCTTCCTTTTGTTATGTATTTGTTAAAGTTATTTTGAGTTCCTCCCTACTTACATTTCTATTCCCTGTTCCCATATATCTTTTTGCTGTTTCTGAGATTCAAACTGCTCTGGACTATCCATTGGTACCACAGAGGTCTGTCCTGGTATATTAAAGGAACCAGTAGAATGAGTCGAGTTCAGTGAATTCTGACTCCCGGAACTGGTCATTGTCCCTTTACCACTATCGTTGTCCATCTGATCCTGACCGACGACAGCCTTCTCTTGACCTGAGAAAAAAAAAGACATTTCAATTTAGTTCATATATATCAACACATCATATGTAGGTAGTAGCTGAAGCAGGGGAAGTAAAACAAAACATCTCAAAGAGGCTGATTATGTTTGCATTGAAACTTAATACACACTTGAACAGAAACTATATTGTTAGTTTGTCGCATTAAAGAAGCTGGTTATGTTGACAATAACATTTCTCTCACTATTAAATACACGTGAACCACTAACTATACTGTTGCATTGATGTCACAACAGATGTTTACAGTCTATCTTTCAAAACAAATATAAGCAGATATGTACCTAGCCTACCACACTTTAACAGCAGATTTGTACCCAGCCTAACACACTTGAACAGCAGATATGTACCTAGCATACCACACTTTAACAGCAGATATGTACCTAGCATACCACACTTTAACAACATATATGTACCTGGACTACCACATACACTTTAATAACATATATGTACCTAGCCTACAACACTTTCACAACATATATGTACCTAGCCTACAACACTTTCACAACATATATGTACCTAGCCTACCACACTTTACCAACATATATGTACCTAGCCTACCACACTTTAACATCAAATATGTAGCTAGCCTACCGCACATTAAAAACAGATATGTACCTAGCCTACCACACTTTAACAACATATATGTACCTAGCCTATCACACTTTAACAGCAGATATGTACCTAGCCTACCACACTTTAACAACAGTATATGTACCTAGCCTACCATACCTGAAGAACAGATAATGTACCTACCCTACCACACTTTAACAACAGATATGTACCTAGCCTACCACACTTCAACATCAGATATGTACCTAGCCTACCACACTTTAACAGCAGATATGTACCTAGCCTACCACACTTTAACAGCAGATATGTACCTAGCCTACCACACTTTAACAGCAGAGATGTACCTAACCTACCACAATTCAACAGATGTGTACCTAGCCTACCACACTTTAACAACATATGTACCTAGCCTACCACACTTTAACAACATATGTACCTAGCCTAGCTCACTTTAACAGCAGATATGTACCTATCCTACCACACTGAAACAGATATGTACCTAGCCTACCACACTTTAACAACAGATATGTAGGCCTACCTAGCCTACCACACTTTAACAGCAGATACGTACCTAGCCTACCACACTAACATCAGATATGTACCTAGCCTAACTTACTTTACAAATCAGAATCAAAGCTGAAGTTGTGATTGTAATTTATTCTCGAGGCTAATTACCAGTTCATTGCACTTTTGTTTGGACGAGATGATGCAAGGTAATTGGAAGATTGAATCTGGTGGTTATGTATTTATAGTAATACAATGTAACCAGTTAATTAAAGGAGTATAAATGGTTATTTCATTGAATCTGGTGGAAATAAGTAGGATATGGTAACGTTAGTGTTAACTTAGTAACAATGAAAACAACCAGATACGTTAACATCCTTCCAGGGATGGTGGCACTGTTGACAAACTACTCCTCTACTAAAATTATGGGTAAAAATCTCAAATTATATTTAGGACCTGAATCATGGACCCTTAACAAAAGCACTTTGTTACTTGACAAAGATCCAGCTAGGATGAAAAAGTCAGACCCCTTTACTAATTGCACTACATCCAGTAACACTGGAAGATTATATAAGACTCATGATTGCCAAGATCGTAAGAGGATTTGATGACCAAAGCCAAAGCTTTCATCTTTTATACAGATCATGCTAGTATTGTGACCAGCAGCACACTATATTAAATATCACTGCTAGTATTGTGACCAGCAGCACACTATACTAAATATCACTGCTAGTATTGTGACTAGAAGCACACTAAATTAAATATCACTGCTAGTATTGTGACTAGCAGCACACTAAATTAAATATCACTGCTAATATTGTGACTAGAAGCACACTAAATTAAATATCACTGTTAGTACTGTGACTAGAAGCACACTAAACTAAATATCACTGCTAGTATTGTGACTAGAAACACACTAAATTAAATATCACTGCTAGTAGTGTGACTAGAAGCACACTAAATTAAATAGCACTGCTAGTAGTGTGACTAGAAGCACACTAAATTAAATATCACTGCTAATATTGTGACTAGAAGCACACTAAATTAAATATCACTCCTAGTATTGTGACTAGAAGCACACTAAACTAAATATCACTGCTAGTATTGTGACTAGAAACACACTAAATTAAATAGCACTGCTAGTAGTGTGACTAGAAGCACACTAAATTAAATATCACTGCCAGTATTGTGACCAGAAGCATACTAAATTAAATATCACTGCTAGTACTGTGACTAGAAGCACACTAAATTAAATAGCACTGCTAGTATTGTGACTACTGCATAGGTCCCTACTCACCTGTCCAGGCCGACTGAGCTGTCCATTTTCACCGGCCTGGACAGGTGAGTAGGGACCTATGCGCGCAGAGGTCCCTACTCACCTGTCCAGGCCGACTGAGCTGTCCATTTTCACCGGCCTGGACAGGTGAGTAGGGACCTATGCGCGCAGCAACCATTTTTGATTTTCAGGAATCTACCAAAATGTTACTCAGATGTAATATTGATGTGTCTGTTGCAGCAATACTCAAGGTCATCATAAATACAGATAATTGAGTCAACTTTAATTATCCATTGGTTTAAGTAGTAGCTAACAATATTGCACAGCCACTGACGTTTAAATTATCAGTATTGAGTATATATGAAAAAAGAAGTAAAGGTAAAACTAACAAATTATCATAAAGTGGGCGATGTGCCATTTGTATTATACTTCAGTGGTAATTTCACAAGTCAGTAACTGTATACTTTGTGTATATCCACTGGTGAGTCATTCATTGTTTGTTGTTTTATATACAATTTCAGATATCACAGGGAAATTATTACTGGCAGATTTTGGTATCAGTAGGAAGCTTGTAGTTGGAAGAACCACAGCCCTCACATCTGCAGTTGGTACGCTATGCTGGATGGCGAATGAAGTCATTGGAGGGAGCACCGTTGCATATAGAAAATCCTCTGACATACAGGTAATATAATTGTAGGTTATTCATACCAATTCAAAGGTTGAGTGTCATTGTATAGCCAATGTAGTATGGATGCCAATTCATTTATAGACTACATGATAAATGCTTGTAACTACAGTGACAGTTACAACTGGGTCCCAAGTTGTCACTTCTTTGTTGCAACGGTTCTCATACTGGGGTAAGTGGATCCCCCAGGGTCCTTGATAAGGTGCTGTAACCCTTGGGGTTCCGGGAACACTACATAGGGGGTTCACAAACTCAGTACATACAGATAAATAAAAGTACAATTTTGAAAGAAATTTAACAACTCCCTTACAATTGAAAAGTTAATTTCAAATGTATTCAATACTTACACAGTACTGTATATGACCACACCAGACCATACAACACTTTGTTTATTGCAAATGTGCCTACCCAGGCCTGCCTGGTGGTAGGCCACATGTCTAGACTCATCACATTGCAAATGATCAGAATTAGCAGTACATGTTTACTCAGATCAACTGCAACTTTTGCCTTCAGGTTGCTGGATGTCTACTATACTATATATTGACGGATGGCCACCTGCCATATGAAACAACTTCGCCGTTCGTCTTGGAACCAGAAGGTGTTTTCAGGAACCGAGGAAACAACAGCTATAATTTAATTCATTTGGCTGAATATGCAAATTTGTGCAGCACAATAAAAAAGATGCTGAATCCAGAACCACATCATCGACCAAACATCGATAACTGTATTAAAGACATTTTGGGTAAGTCCATATATATTATATAGTATTATGTATGATATATACCCTGGCCTAGTGTCCAGAGCAGAAAGAAGACCAACCCTGCAGCCTATGAAGATTTCTGATGCAGTCGCAAGATATCTACTGTTATTTATTCATTTCAACTTTATTTTCAGAGGGTGACTCGGTTAGCAAAAGCTAATCTTCCCGAGGCCCTCGTGGATACATAAAATGACAGAAGGGGTGAAAAATTAAAACAAACACTAACTATATTATTTATAGGTAAAAACAATTTTAAAAATGACAACTAGATGAAGACCGATTGAGTTCTGCAAGAGGATTAAAAGTTAAAAAAAGAAGTAAAACAGAATCCATTAAAATATTTTTTTCAATATTTTTAGGAAGGTTAAAGCAGGATAGAGACTAAAAAGGTCAGTATTAGGCATTAAAAAGACTTATAAAAATGAATGCATAAAATGATTAGATAGATTTATTTGTAATATAAATAAACAATAAGATAGTAGTACATATAATAAAACATGTTTGTGGAACTCCAAATCCCCCCCCCTTCATGTGCAAACCGGTAGACTGTACTGATCTAAGTCCATAGTCATGTATTATGTTTACTTTCTTAAATAAGTCTGTTATATAATTTGGAGTCAGGTTATTTAAAACATTGTTCCAGTGTTGGCCAATTCAATATTCTATACAGGTCATTTGTTCTAACATCATATGAAGCCTCTAGGATTATTCGTGCAACACTTTTTTGCAATTTTTCTATTCTTTCGAGATCACCTTTTGTACAAGTGCCCCATATAATACTACAGTAATCAAAACAATGCAGAATATAACCATTAAAATACATAATTCTACTTTGAATATCTATGTAAGGTTTACAGAAGAGCTAATCTAGTGCTGACTAATTTACATATATTGTCCACTTGCATTTTACAAGTTAAATTGCAGTCGATTGTAATTCCAAGTAGTTTTTCGGCAAGTGTGTGCTGTAAATCAAAACTGTATGGACACAGATAATGCATCATTGTTATGGTGTAGAGTATTACGTTTTCCTTTAGAACTAATTAGCATTAATTTTGTTTTGTCAACATTTATAACCATGTTGTTGTTTGAACACCATTCATAAATACTCTTTATGAAATGTGGTGTCATCCGCGTACATGTCAGCAGAAGAATGCGCAAGACAAGTCCACATCATTAATATAAATAAGAAAAAATAATGGGCCAATTATTGACCCCTGTGGGACACCACTGATGACGTCCTTATAGTCAGATTTGGTTCCGTTTAATAACACACATTGCTTTCTATTAAATAAATATGATCTAAGCCATTTTATGGCTTCAGTAGAAAACTTATATAGGGATAACTTATGTAATCAAATTTTGTGATTTACCAGGTCAAAAGCATTGCATAGATCAAGAAAAATGGATCCAATCATATTACCTTATTATCATAGGGCCTTTAACCACGCATCCATTAATTTGATTAAAGCCGTGTCACAAGATTGTTTTGGTCTGAAACCAGACTGTGCAGCTCTCAATAGAGAGTGTCTTGTTAGATAGTCATATAAGACATCGAGAACATGTTTTTCAATAACTTTTGAGGCTACAGATAATATATAAATTGGTCGATAATTACTATGGTCTAGCTTAGATCCACTTGTATAAATAGGTATGACCTTGGCCAACTTCCATTCAGATGGAAAAACATTTTGTCGTAATCTCAAATTAATAATATTGGTAAGACTATGCGTTACCTGTGGAGCACTTATTTTAAGAATGTAAGAACTTATCTCATCTAAGCCGGTGGCTTTCGAAGTATTTAAAGTATGTAAATGTTTAAATACATAATTTTCGGAAACATTAGGAAATTCAAAATTGTATGCCTTCAGGTAATGTGTTCAATATAAAAGTCATTAGTGGGTTACATCCGTTATTGTCATTGCAACAGTGATCAGTTACATACGTATTTGAGACAATGGCGAAAAAAAGTTATCAGCAATTGTTTTCTTTTTTTTTAAATATGTCACCTATTCAAGGGAGTGGAATTAGTGGTTAATTTCTCAGTCTACAATTGGTTTTTGCTTGACCCACATACTTTATCGAGAAGCCATACTCTGCAATCTGTGGTTTTAACAACGATGTAATATGGAAATCTGGGCCAAAGAGATGGTTAATACTAGAATAAAACATGTAATTACCCCACTTCGATTGGGTGATCACTGCATTGTGTTGGTGCTTTCAACATTAACTCACCCCTCCCTATAAGTCATGGATCTGCCAGTGATGACACTTGTTAAAGTATTGTAAAAAGGTACATACCTGTTTTGTGATGAAATTATATTTACTTTGTGTAACTTTATTGCATTTTCATTTCAATTATAGAACATTCAACTGACCACAGTGCTGCATCAAATATTACCATGATTCCAAAGGTCCATACTCAGGAAACAGAGAGAGATCAACATTTGGTGAGTGATGGCAATAACTGAATTTTATTGAATTGTCTCCTATTGACTGCTATGCTAATGTACAGTATTGGATGTTACAGCTATAAAATTTCCCTCTTGAAAAATATAATAAAGTAACATACAAAATCCCAAAACTGTGCAAAGTTTGGGTATTTACGAGCAACTGCATATTTGATTAATACTTCACTCAATAATGGGATTCCATCTTGTATCCTTATCATATGCCAACACTTGGGCTTTTACAAGCAGAACTAACTGCTCTAGTACATCTCAAGATTCCTTCTAGCCTAATCTACCAAAAGAGAAAACTTTACCGATTTGACCTTCCCAAGGTAACCTAGGAGGCCGCCGTGTAGGGGCTCCGAGGGAGGACGAAGAGTCTTGTGGAGGTCCGAATGGATCTCACCCTGTGTAGGTATCACCTAAGGGCTCCGCAGGGCACCGTAATCTGTCCTCGGTGATGGAGGAGAAAAATCCCTAATCTCAGGGATGAAGAACCCCTGGATGGAGTTTAGGTCTGGATTTTGGGCAGGAACTCAACAGAACCAACCTGACCCCATGCGGCTCAAAAACCTGTGTGGCTAGGTATCACCGAAGGGCTTGAAGGCAGCCCTTACGTCTGGATGAAGCCGCCACTTCGAGAAAGGAGGCCCGTGCCATAGGTTCGAAGGGGGACGCGCGAGCATCTCCAGAACTGCGTTCATGGACCAGGAGAGTATGTGAGCTAAAGACTGCTAAAGGACATGGCCCTAACCAGGTGCACCGATATCAGACCGGTAAAACCTGACGGTGCTAACCTACTTGCCCTCGTCAAGGAGGGCATTCAGGAAGGAGGAGACCTGGGCTAGAGATGCACTACTGGGAGAAGCTACGTTCTCTGCGCACCACTGGCAAACTGACTTACTTCAGAGGGGCCCACCCACAGAGGGCGGTGACCGATTGGTATTCCCTGGAGTTGACCTCCCCACCCCCACACTGGGGAAAGGAAGGACAATTCCTTTTCCACAGAGAGGTATACCTACCCCCTGTCTATGGGGAGGGGGGAAGCATGAAGACCATGGAGCGAACTCGAACGAACCTACTGGGCTCACCACGCCTGTTGAGCATGTGTGGCCCTCCAGTTTACTGCAAGCCGCACACACCAGTAAGCCGCACACACCAGTGACCTCTCTGTACTCGTCCCCTGCCGCGCCAACCCCACCAGGCACATCCGTCCTGCCATCGGAAGCTTCAGAGGCGGGATCGGATAATGAGACCCTGTTCGTTGGTTCCCCAGAATAGAAGCCTTGTTGTAGCAAGGAAGCAAGGAGGACACAAGCAGGAAGCAAGGTGTTTACACCATCCCCCACTTTCCCTGCTGGAGGAGCAGCGGGTTACATTGTTCTGACATTGGGGATGTTTAGAGACCAGCTAAAAGAGGAGTGTAATGGAAAACTGGTTGCAAACACCCTCTATTCGCTGGGTCCTTTGGCCAGGGAAGTAGACGCATGACAGTAGAGGCCAGGGAAGTAGAGGCATGAAGCCAGTCGCCACTTCCCCTCATCAGCAGTCGGTTTTTGCCCAACTGTTAACAGACCCTGCCTCTCAGGCTCGACAGACTCCCGGTTGCTATAAATTGAGTTGTCTTTTTACCCGACCTCAAAGTTAACGACCTCGGGTAATAACAAATACACCCTTAGGGCAATCACGTCTTTTCCCGTCATGCACTAAATCCAGGAAGTACTTAATTATCAGTACTGCGGTAGACTCGTAATCTTTTCACCAGTGGGTGTAAATTGAGAGGTAATATTTTGTTTACACAACTGATTAAGGAAATATCATAGCTAGCAATCTGTTTTAAGCAGGGCGAGTGCCACATGATTTTAGAAATGGCACGATTTCCTGACAGATGAACTGAAAATTCCATTTTTATTCAAAAGGGGAGGGTTTCTTCCTATCAAAATGCCAGTTTTTCCCATCATGGCACTTACGGAATCCAAATCCCGCCTCTGCGCTGGAACGTAAGAAAGGAATTGGCATAGTCATTTTGGAAGTTATTGAGTTGGCGGGAAATTTTGGCCCAGACTAAAATGCTTACCATATTGTTACGCAATAATGATCGCTATAGATGCATATTAATCACAATGACTGGTGGGTAGTGACATTTTTACACAACAAAAATATATGATTTTCTCGTGAGGAAGTCCCAAATTGTCAATGCTAATTCCTTTCTGACAAGCATGCGCAGAAGCGGGTGTGGTCTCCGGAAGTGAGGGGGAAACTATAACTGTGAGATTAAATGGTGTTCCGATCTCAGTCTGTGACTCTGGGGAGGGTGTAGAGCGTGATATCTCCATTTGAATAAAAAAATGGAATAATGGTGACATATATAGGCCTAACATACAAAATTGTGTCAGAAAAATTAAAGAGAATAAGTAAAACTTCAAGTTTTTAAGCATCATGAGGAAGTGTGTAAGGGGAGGGCTGTCAAGAAGTCTCAAGAAAATTAAGATCGCCTCTCTGAAAGTTGGTGCGACATATAACATAAAATGTTTACCCAGACAATTATAAACAATAATTAAACACTAAATTATTTTACACAAGTGATATGGTTCATCGCTCAACCTGCCTGACCTGTGATATTTTACTTGCCAACTGCATGATTAAAAGTAACTTGCCAGATCTGTTCCATAGCCAATTATTTCCGGGGGTGCTCTCATGCATATAAACCGGGCGAATGAATCTACCTGATAGTTTAGGTTTACAGTAGCCACGACGATATTTTATGTTTCCGATAACTGGAAGACAAACATCTCCCCTCCCATGGTCACATCCCCTTGTATGGTTTTCATTCAATTTTAGGTTAGTAACAGAAGGCATGCCAAATACGTATATTTTTGGGTTACTGTGCGCAAACCCAGCATAGGAAGTAATTATCCGTTGAACATATAAATAAAGTTAATGTGTAGCATGATGGTTTTGATTAAACCTTTTTATCGATTCAGGCAAATGCTGAACTTCTCAGTTTTTTTTAGTATCTTCATCGCGAATTTCTCAGAAAAAATCATCCTATTGAAAGAAATTTCTCACTTGCGCACGCCACTTGACTAGGCTTACATGAATATGCGACACAAAACTGGTTTAATTGGTGGGTGGTGGTAATTGTATGACCCTTCCTGAGGGTCCATCGAAACGCGTTTGTGAGGGGTCCCAACCCTTGGGGGTATTTGAACCCGCTTCAAATAGGCATTTGGAATGTCCCACTAACATCACTGTATTAATACGTTTTCAACATTAAATAGAGCCTTTCAAAGAATTGTTTAAAACTTTATGAAATTAAAGATATTGCTTTACATTTTACAATTGTGAAATACAAAAATACTATTTCGGCCTATAGTATATGAAGATAGATCCCTCGTTTAAAGTGCAAGTTATAACAATGAGATACACACAAAGTATTCTCCTTAGTTGGTTTTTCAGGCCAATATGAGTAAAAATAAATAAAATGAGGTAAAAGTAAAAGTGCGGATATAGTAGTACATACTCGTCACGGTTTTACGGTTATTCGAACACATTGATATAGAGAAACCCAAATTCGAATAATTTACATATTGTCCTTATGAGTGCAACATTGTTGCGAGGAAAAAGTCTTGAATGGAACATTAATTGTAGCTAAAATGGGGTTACAATTATTATTATTATTTATTTATTTTGTATATGCAAATACAAATACATCCAAATGAAGTACAGTATAAGTAATATACATGGTACTAGAAAAACCAAGAAATGCTTATCAGAGCTAGCAACCTTAGTGAAGACAATGAAACAAATGAATAGAAAAAAAGACGCGAAATTTACACAAATACAACCAACACGTGTCAAAAAGAGTGCTTTAGTACTTCGCAATTAGGTAGGTTTTTAAATGTTTCTTAAAACAGGAAACGACATTAGTTGACTGATGTCATTTGGAAGATCATTCCATAATTTACAACAGTAATTAATTGAAGTGCCGTGCTGTGTCAATCATTAAAGATAGTAAACGTTATAAAGAGCAAAAGAAAATAACGACATTAGAAACAAACACCAAAGGTGGAAAAGTCCAGAGGTATTTATATGTTAATTTGAACCAGAAGAGGTAAATTAACTTAATTGTTATGTCTAAAATGAC
>WXZC020000191.1:0-14532 GCA_011317855.2 Paelopatides confundens
GTGTCTACTAATTACCCCCACTTGGTTAGTGGAGCTACTTATGAGGGAACGTACTTTCCTTCTTCATAAATTACATTAATTTCCCCGCAAACTTAACTCATACAAACTTTTACCACCACCACTTACCAGCTACGTGTGCCAATTTAGCCTAGCCCTAGCTAGATCGGGAACAAGAGGACTGCATGGCCTCATTAAATAACACCCCAAAACCCTGAACTGTTGGGAGGATGGGCGGGATCCAGAAGGTAAGTACGTTCCTTCGTACACAGTCCCACTAACATTATACCTTCTGGAGAAATTACATATGAACCTTCCACCAAAGCAGGTAGAGGAAGCCGGGGTACTCACCAAAACCTATGGAACAACATTGACCCGAGCTGGAGAACTGAAGCACCTTACAGTGTTCTCTGACAATAACCAATTAGCCAGTTCAGTTAGAGACAAATGACGTACCCGATAGCCATGAAGGATCGTTGAGGAAGGACGAGGACAAGTACGTTTCTGACAGAAAACGTTCCGCAAGTAAGAAGAGAAGAAGGTATTAGACGATTTCCAGGCAGCGGCATGCAGTCTCTTCCAGGGGACTCCCCTATACAGGGCCATAGATGTGTAAACGGCCCGAACGTCATGAGCTCCGGGACTATAACCGGCACGGCACAAGACGCAGTTCCTGAGGCCGCCGCCAAAAGGAAAGCTCCAACAAGTTACTTTTCATCAAGAGATCCACTTTTATATCCCAAAATAAAAATAATTCGCCAAATCAAAATGGTGATCAAACCAGATCATCGAACGTCTAACCCCGTATAATGGGAAAAACGGACGTAAAATCGAAGAAGAAGAAGTAGGTACAAGTGAGCGCACCATAGGCCGTTTAAGTGCCATAGTCCTCAAACCCCTATGAATCACAATAGCTGTTCTATAGCCAAATATCGTATTGACCAGTTCACCAGACTGAAACATGGCTGTAAGGAGAGGCCGTAGATGGGAGTAACCTCTCCACATTGAATCCATTCTTGATACACTCGCATCATACACGCTCAGGCTGTAGGAGTCTCGCATCATACACGCTGTAGGAGGAAGCTGTAGGAGGAAGCTTCTTCCGAGTGCCGCAAATATAGCAGCTTCCTGCGAAAGGCCATCTTCTCGGAAGGAACGCTCAATAATTTCCATGCACTGAGATGGAGAGCGCTCGGGTGACCGTATAAGGAGACATGGAGAGAATGGACAGCAGCGACATGAGGTTCCTCGGCATGCCCGTCAATAGGTCCAGGAGGGTCTGAAAACCAAATTTGGGATGGCCAAAATTGGGCGAACACTGTTATCCTGCACAAAGGCACTGATCCCTTTCCACAGCCCTTGCTACGGGGGGAAACGGCGGGAATGCGTAATATGTCCCCCACTATTTAGAGTGTAGGACATATCTGATGTGATTCCAATAATTCTCAAATCATATTACTTGGACCACCTCTAAAAGTTAATATGGTATACAATTCTAATAAAAACCTAAAGACGCTTAAAATTAAAACTAACTTAAAATTCCATTTTTTTTAAGGGGAGCAGTATCAACATGGGGGAAGAGATTAGGTATTATTAGGTTTTATTAGGTATTATTAGGTTTGGCAAACTAAACTAGTATGCTTGGAGTAGGTTATTCAATACACACCTACTGTGGCTGCAATGACTAGTTGCGACTGCAGCAAATGTAGTTACAAGTTTGACACACTACTTCCTTGAATCCTTGAAGTACAATGCTTCAAGTTTGATGCAAGGAATACCTACTCATACTGTGACTGCACAGACCATATAGTTATCTGAGTGCAGTATGTTACAATAACAAGGCTGCCACACATCCTTGATTCAAAGGAGTATTTTGGTTCTAAAAGACAACACTGAATATAACTTGCAGTTTCACCTGGTTGACTTGTGGAGCTTGAGGTGGGAGGTACTGTTGTAGATGACATGGGAAATATTACTGGCGTAGACGCTTGACTGAGGGAACTCTCCTGTTCTGTCGTCAAGGATACCATGAATATGTAATTCTGCCCAGGCTCTAGTAGAGCTGCATTGATGATAGCAGACATAGAACTTCCAGAGATGTTTGTCAAGATCTGTGGATCTTCACTACTGCCGTCCATCTTGTAGTAGATAGTGTAACCAGTTATCCCAGTACTGCATGTGATACTGTCATCTTCAACCTATTGATATTGAAAATTGGCATTTATGATAATTGCCATAGCAAAATCAATTATGAACTGTACATAGTACTTTATAGTACTTGCACGTGGGAATAACATATTTGATATATTCATGCATCAGTTGATGAAATATGCTTTGTTGCTGTCCGAGATATATTGCCATTTATAAACATCTAAGTTTAATATAAGGACAAGTAATTAACTCAAATGGTCTACTACTATATCTCAATATGCTACATAATTCATTCTGAGATATTAGCTGCATATATGTAATAATTTACAGTGGTTATTCTACAGAATTAGATTTGGTGTTTAGTTGGTTTAACCAATCAATTACTAAATCAATTAACAGACTATAACAATGATATGTTAATATTCATTTTATTACCTACAATGGTACAATGAAATAGTCTTTGCGCTCACCTGCCATGTAACTTTCAGCTGGTTTAAGTCTGTGATCGTTGCCATTATTGCTGTGGGTGTAGTCGTTGGCACTGTAAATAACAGCAAAAAGAAGGTCAACAAACAATATTAAGTGATGTGAACAATTGCAGATACAACTAATAAAGTATGCACAGCCAGAGTGGGAGGAAGGAAGAGGGAAAATGTTCCCCTTAGAGAAGAAAAACTGGGATACATGCAACACCAGTCACAATTGTGACCAATGAGGTAATAATAATAGTGAAGAGTAACTGGCAAAAGTAATTTAGTGAGTGCAAAGAGTAAAACCTAAGGGTAACTATTTTTAAAGTACAACATCATTGTACAATGGCATCCAAATGATTCTCTCTCTCTCTAACGGTGTTATGTATGTTTGTTTCGATGATCAGGTATGATCACCATTTTTGGGTAGTTTTCTGACTTATGATGGAAATATATTTCCTTGAATTGATGAGCCTCCAAAGGGAACATTTACTGATCAATAACTGTATACATGTCTATGAGAGAAGTGTTTTGTAGATTTCAAAGTGTCATTTGAACTCGAATTCAAGACGTTAAATAAACCACTACTCAACAATAAATAGTGAATATCCATTAATTTTATTCCTGCAGAAGGAGAATCATTTCATGTACTTTTAAGCAATAATAAGCAAATGACAACGAGATGACATGGCATCTAAAATTCCTGGACACTCCAAAATGACCCAGTACTTAATAATAATTATAATCAACTTTTGTGAATATATTCATTCATGTGGGAGTAGCATATACATATGATTTTAATAATGGGCCTTAACTAAATTAACTTTTACCTCAAATTCCTTTAAAAAATAACCAAATGACAAACTTTCCAACAATAATTCTGAGCAAATTTGGCAAACATCCATGCAAGATTTTTGGAGAAGAAGCATTTTGCATAATTTCTAACAATAGACAACCTAGCTTGGTTTTCAAATTATTGAGCATCCCAAAATGACAAACTACCCATAATAATTCTGATTTTTTTTTTGCACTTGATTGTAGAAGCAGATAAGTATTTTTCATGTTTTTTAACAATGTGCCCAAATAGCCCTTCGATGACCTTTGACCTAATATTCCTAAACATCCCAAATGACCCAACAATAATTCCAAGCAACTTGCAGCAAATATCCATCCAATATTTTGGGAGCAAAAACACCCTGCATGTTTTTAAAAAATATGCCCTAATGACCTTTAGATGAATTTTGACCAACAAATTCTAAACACCCCAACTCCAAATAAGTATAAGCCATTTATCCAAAAATCTACAAAAGACTGGAAGAAGCATTTAGTTTATTTCCAAAGCATGCCACCTCTAAATAAATAACCTTTGACCTCAAGTTTCTGAACACCCAAAATATGGCCCACAACCTAAGGATCATTGTGTCCTGCATTCGTCAAAGTCCATGAAACACTGTAGAAGATGCATTTTGTCAATTGTTGACAGAGAGACGGGCAGGCAGACAGAGATATATAGTTGATACAAATGATAATTGATATAAACTCACCAGCAAAGTTGCTGGTATGAGCTAAACCAACGTTTGCATGTAAACATAAGTTCCTCTTGTTATATATGTTAAACAACAGTTTCAAGGTGTTTTTATACTCAGTAACAATCACTATTCAGTCTTTGCTGATAGTATGGAACTAGAAATAGAGCTAAACGTCTCCATCCCCTCCGCCCCCAAGACTGGAGAAGATGGTTAATCCACTAATACATTAGTCGAATCTTGGGTGAGTATGTAAGTAAGAAAACATCCAGGGCCTCACTGTAAATAGCATTACTTTGCTTTTGTTTGGTGATAATCGTAACCTTGATGGCATGTGTCTTTGTGTATGATGCCTTGTTTGTAAACAAGATCTCAAGGAGGGAGACCTGGATAAATCTCATGTACATGCCCCATATTGAGTAGAAGTCCTATATTGTTTTTTGATGGAGGTTAATCATCATTTGAGGTCAATAACGGCCAAATGCAAACATTCTGTAAACACATATTTCAAATATCATATTTTGGCCTTGGTTAGGTTGTCACATTGCGATTTTCAGGAAATTCAGTTGTCTAGGGACCCAAGTCCCATCCATAGTTAGAAATTATGCAAAATGCTTCTTCTACCACAATCTTGCATGAATGTTTTGTTAAATTTGCTCAGAATTATTGTTGAGAAGTTGGTCACTTGGTGGTAAGTTTAGGTATTAGGTAATTTAGTTAAGGCCCATTCTTAAAAACCTATGCACATCCTACTCCTACATGAATGAATGGATATATACACAAAAGTTGATTATAATTATTATTCAGTAATGGGTCATTTGGACTGTCCAGAAATGTTAGGTACATGTCATATGTGTGTATTTTTTTTTATTATTGCTTAAAAGTACATGACATGTTTCTCCTTCTGCAGGAATAAAAAGGATATAACCCTATTGTTTTTGGTGGGCATCAAACATCATTTGAGGTCAACAGCAGCCAAAATTCAAAAACTCTGATACATGCATCTCAAAAAGGGAAGCTTAGAAAAACCTCATACTTTGGGTGTACATGGCCCACATTGAGTAGACGGACCGGACCCTATTGTTTGTAGTGGGGATCAAACGTCAAGATGTCAACAATGGCCGAAATGCTCAATCTGTAAACACGTACATTAGGCGTAACCTTCCTCTGTGAAATGCAGTACCAGAGTCCGCACTTTTCTTCCAAAATGTGCGGTAAAATATTAAAATATGCAACCAGACTTCCCGACCAGCGCATTTTGCAAGCTTAATCACACCCTACGGAGTTTGACCCAAACACTATAAACAAACTCGTCAAACAGGTGATTGATCGACATGCACAGGTGGTAGAAATAATCATTATCGGTACGCTAGTAAAACAATCCAACATTAAAGACTGTTTGTAGAAGAGTTAACATTGGGCAGCACACAATTCCTTAATTGAGCTGACCGTATTTAATGTGTTAATCCCTGTGGAGAGTTGATATGGTGAGAAATAAAACCAATGTCCGAACAGGGACCAGTTTCAATAGAAGCGAACTATGCTTCATGTATATCAAGAATGAAAGCTTGTACAAATCACATGATGTAGTTGGCCCATATTGAGTACAGGAACCATATTGTTTCTGGTGTATGTCAAAGGTCATTTAAGGTCACCAGAGGTTAAAATATAAACATATTTTGAACAGGATAAATCTCCCAAGAAAGGACAGTTGGAAAAAACTTCATATTCATTGTAGAAACATTTTCTTTTTGGTGTAGGTCAAATGTCATTTGACGTCAACAGAGATCAAAATGTGAAAATCGTCCGTTACATTTCAAGAAGGGAAAACTTGGAATTGTCTCCTTTTTAGAATGCAGATATCCCATATCGAGTTCAAGAAATATGTTATTTTTAGTGCAGGCTAAAAGTCATTTGGGGTTAGCAGAGATCAAAATGTAAAAACATTGTAAGCATCAATCTCCAGAAGTGAAATATGGGCAGTTCATATACACGACATGTGCACCCCATGTCAAGTACAAGAAGGTCAAACCATGAAACTCTTGTGAGCATGATGATTTCCTCTCAAGAAGTGAAACTTAGGTGAATTGCCTACATAATGTGGATCCCCCTTATTAAGTACAATATTGTGCAAAATACTTTTCCATTTTCTAGTTATTTTCTACATTTCTAGATATAATCTAATATTTCAAAGCAAATATCACTTAATTGATCTCTTTGAAGCCATATAAAACCAGAAATGCATTGCGCTTGAACAATATAATGCATATTTTTTTCAGTATGTAATATTTGATGTATGTGTACACCACTTATGCATGATCTATAGCAGGGAGAACCAAAATTATCTGATTTTTGGTAAAAGGATCGTGTGCCGCAACTTTTTTAGCCATTAATTAGGACAGGACAATGCGTGTTTTAAAAACTTTTTGTTCTCTTGCTTATATCCCACAACATCTTTTACAACAGAGACGTGTACAGGATTTTCATAGGATGGCGCGAATATTTCTGGATGCCCATCCTGGGGTTCGCCCCCTCCCCTTTGATTTTTTTGTTCACTTAAGGGGAATTAAATGCAAAATGGTGCTATCATTTGCATCGTTTAAAGTACATTAGTGTTCTAAAATTGTTAATTTTTTAGTATAATTTTGGTTAATTGTGGGGGAATTTGCAATAGGGTTGGGAAGGTAGTGTGGGAATTTGCCTGTGACCTGCAAGAAAGTTTTGTTCATGGAGGGGTGCTTAGACATTAAATTCGTGCTCTCATTTGCACATCTTGAAGCACATTTATTTCCTAAAATTGTTCACCTTTTAGTGCAAATCTCATCAATTTTGGGTTAATTGCAAATAGCGGTGGGGTGGGGGACACGTGGCCTTTGAGAAATTTTAGTTCATGTAAGCGGATTAGATGCGAAATGGTGCTATATTTTGAAATACATTTATTTTGTACAATTTTTAGTTGTTTAAAAAGAGCTTAATAAACTGGGAAAAATTGAAAATATGATTGTGGTGGGGCGCCTGTGGCTTTTGAGAGATATATGTTCATATAAGTTGGGGTTAGACGCAATATGGTGCTATAATTTGCATCGTTTGAACTACATTTAATGTTCCACACTTTTTTTGTTTTTATTAAAAACTATATACATCTGATATGATCTACAGTAATGTTTTGTACAATAGTATACTTGATATGGAGCATCTACATGTTATGTAGGTAATGTCTAAGCTTCCCCTTCTTGAGATACCACCTAACAAATGCCATATGTTTACCTCTGATGATCCCAAATTACTCTTGACCTCCACCAAAAGCAATGTACACCCACATATCACACACAATGTTTTAACATTTTTACATCTGCTGACCTCAAATGACCTTTGTCCCCCATAAAAGATGAATTTTGTACTTTAAAAAGGGGCACTAACTATCCAAGCTTTCCTTATTGAAATAAGTGTTTCCATGTTTTTCACATTTTTACCTCTGCTCATTAAGGGGCATCAACACATCAATTATGAGGTTTGCCCACCTTTCCCTTCTTGAGATATGAATAAAAGGTACCTTTTATTTCACACCCAAATCAATAGGCTTCTTCTTACCATCATGGGCCATCAACAGATCAGGTATAAGGGTTTTCTATATTCCCCTTCTTGAGATCGGTTTAAAAGGTTTTCACACACATAACATGACTGCAAAGATTATGATGATCATCAGATCAAAAAGACATGATGACATTGAACATTCTCGATCATTTAGAATACAAATGTCTATGATTTTCTTGTAAGAGTTGACTTTCTTATGTTAAATGTGCTCAGCAAGTTTTCACATTGTATGGTCACTACATCCAAGTTATGCATAATTACAGAGGAGGTTAATTTTGAAACAGAACTGTTTATTAATATCCACATAATTCTGAAACTGCAGCAATTGAGACATATTCCCATTCATAGAATAGCTAATTCAACATTATTGGTTTATTTATTTTACAATATATTGCGACTCCATTTATTACAAAGTACTGTCATAGTAAAAAGTGATATTTTACATAATCTGTCACATCCTAAAATATGTACATAGAACAACTTGTTAAAATGTACACAGACAATATCATTAATAGCTACAATGGAAATAAGAACACACTCACCTTCACATAATGTTTTAACAGTAATTATTGGACCCATAGGGCCCTCGCCACTCTCCCCTTCCCTGACAGCTAATACACTAAATGTATAGTTGGTGTCTTTATCTAGTTGTGTGATGTTATATTCCAATGTGGATAAGATTGAAGAGGTATTCTGCCAGACAGATGAATCGTTCTTACGGAGTACCAAATAGCCAACCACTGGAGGATCACCTACATCAGTTGTTTCATTCCAGGCACTCCATCTAATTGTAATAGAGGTCATGGTTTTCTCTCTTAATTCAGGTGGTGTACTTAGAACCGGAAGTTCTATGAAAATGGGGAAGAAAAACTTAATTTAAATGTAAACAATCACAGGTGACATCTATGTTACAGTTTCTTTTCTCTCTCTGTTTTTGGGTTTCATTTACATATAGAATAGGCAAAGACTAAACTCTGGGCTAAGGTCATCAGTATAGTATAACATGAAATATTATGGCAAATCGAAACCGCCAGAAAGCCACCAGGCTCAGTGATGCCGTGCCAATTTTGACAGATGAACATAATATTAACCATAGACAAATGATTTAAATCTTTCATCATTGTTGCTTAAATTGACCGTCATGGTTATTGCACTGATTGCAGACCTATATATCAAATATGAAATTTAACCATGCTGTACTTTTTTATTTATATGTTTTACAATGCATTAAGACTTTGGCCCAAATGACATTTGACCTCCACCAACAGAAGTAGCAGATTGTACTCACAAAGATGAATGCACATACATACTAAATATGAAGTTTGACCAAGCTGTACATTTGGAATAATCTTGTTTACAAATCATTACGACTTTGACATCTGTTGACCTCAAACGACCTGATCTGCCAACAAAACAATAGGATTCTTGTACCGACTATTGTGAACCTACATACTAAATATAAAATTTTATCAAGCTGAACTTTTGAGTTATCGTGCTTACAAGGTTTCCATATTTTTACCTTGGATGTCATTTGAACTTAAAAAAACAACATAGTTCTTGAACTCTCTAGTGTCTACTAATTACCCCCACTTGGTTAGTGGAGCTACTTATGAGGGAACGTACTTTCCTTCTTCATAAATTACATTCATTTCCCCACAAATTTAACTCCTACAAACTTTTACCACCACCACTTACCAGCTATGTGTGCCAATTTAGCCTAGCCCTAGCTAGATCGGGAACAAGAGGACTGCATGGCATCATTAAATAACACCCCAAAACCCCGAACTGTTGGGAGGATGGGCAGGATCCAGAAGTTAAGTACGTTCCTTCGTACATATTCTAACTAACATTATCTTCTTGAGAAATTACATATGTGCCTTCCACCAAAGCAGATGGAGGGAGCCGGGGTACCCACCAAAACCAATGGAACAACATTGACCCGAGCTGGAAAACTGAGGCACATTACAGTGTCCTCTGACAATAACCAGTTCAGTTCGAGACAAATGACGTACCCTATAGACATGAAGGATCGTTGAGGACGAGGACAAGTACGTTTCTGACAGAGAACGTTCCGCAAGTAACAAGAGATGAAGGTATTAGACGATTTCCAGGCAGCGGCATGCAGTCTCTTCTAGGGGACTCCCCTATACAGGGCCATAGATGTGTAAACGGCACGAATGTCATGAGCTCCGGGACTAACCGACACGGCACGAGACACAGTTCCGAGGCCGCTGCCAAAAGGAAAGCTCCAACAAATTACTTTTCATCAAGAGATCCACTTTTATATCCCAAGTAGGTACAATTGAGCGCACCATAGGCTATTTAAGTGCCATAGTCCTCAAACCCTTATGAATCACAATAGCTGTTCTATAGCCAAATATATTATTGACCGGTTCACCAGACTGAAACATGGCTGTAATGAGAGGCCGTAGATGTGAGTAACCTCTCCACATTGAATCCATTCTTGATACACTCGCATCATACACGCTGTAGGAGTCTCGCATCATACACGCTGTAGGAGGAAGCTGTAGGAGGAAGCTTCTTCCGAGTGCCGCCAATATAGCAGCTTCCTACGAAAGGCCATCTTCTCGGAAAGAACGCTCAATAATTTCCATGCAGTGAGATGGAGAGCGCTCGGGTGACAGTATAATGAGGCATGGAGAGAAGGGACGGCAGCGACATGAGGTTCCTCGGCATGTCCGACAATAGGTCCAGATGGTTCTGAAACCAAAATTGGGCGAACACTTATCCTGCACAAAGACACCAATCCCTTTCCACAACCCTTGCTACGGGGGGAGGCGGGCCGGCGTAATATGTCCCCCACTATTTAGAGTGCAGGACATACATCTGATGTAATCCCAATAATTCTCAAATCATATTACTTGGATCACTTCTAAAAGTTAATCTGGTATACAATTCTAATAAAAACGTAAAGACGCTTAAAATTAAAACTTTATTAGGTATTATTACCCGACCCCCACCTCTTGGGAACATCATGCGGCTTGCCGGCGGAATCATGCCTTTTTCAGAGTAAAAGGTCGGGTGGTGATCCATCTAAGCTATCTAGGTAGATTCAGATTAGCGGCGTGCGCTTCATATGCAGGGTTATTTTGGGGTGGGTGGGGACGAGAGTGAGGGCAGGAGATAATTAACCCGCCCCATTTCCAGTTTTAATAAAAAGTTTAATTTTTATTTATTGATGTTAATTGTCTGGTATATTTTTGTATGTCATATTTAGGATCATCTTGCTCATAGATGAACTTAAAATTCCATTTTTTTTTAAATGGGGAGGGGTATTTCATCTTAAAGTTATAGTTTTCCACCTCATGGCACTTACGGAAATCAAATCCCGCCTCTGCGCTGGTGTAACATAATTGTCATTGTCATTTTGGAAGCTATGGAGTTATGGGCTCATAGAAAAAATGCTTACCATATTGTTAGCACATTTACCTCCTCCTGGACCCAGAACAACAATACATTATCCACGGAGATGGGCGAAGCGTGAAATTTGTTCGCGAGATTCGCGCGCCGACAACCTGTTCTCAGCAATCCCGGTGACGATATATATTTGTAACAGTTGACAAAATAGCACCCCTCCCCAAACGAGTTGCTAATTCCCAACCTCTTCCCCCATGATGACTCCTCTGGGTGTGACATAACTTGGTACGTATTTGAAAGGAGGTTATACGCGTAACGGAGAGTATGTATGTGTGCGCGTGAAGGGCTTGGGTTAGTTAGACGTCCATTTCCGCAGATAGAATCTGGTTCAGTCAGACGTTCAGGTAAACTTAGATATGGTTGTCTAGCAATTGCAGGTATGCCTCCAACACATGAACCAGCTTCGTAAAAGTCCCGAGGGTCCATTGACACGTCGTACGAAAGTGAGGTGAAACAATAAGAGATTCCGTTGAACAGGGAGTGGTCTGCGCACACTGGGATGTGAAGATATGCATTATAAAGATCGACTGTGCAAGCCACATATATGACGGGAGCTTGGGTATAACCAATGCTAACGTCTCCGTCCGAAACAACCTGAGCGGACAGATGTAGCGAATGCGCATACAGAGTTTCAGAATTGGCCTCTAAAGCCAGTCTTCGGCACGAGGAAGAACGTAGCCAAAAACAACTGGGCAGATCTTCCTCCAAACGGCCGATCGCTCCTTTTCCCAAGAGACCACACCTCATCGCTCAACACTTTCGCCTGAAACGGATCCGAGGGGACCAGGGTAACCCGTTCAGGAGAGGTATGATGGGGCGTAGAGGTAAACTCCAGACGGTAGCAAAGAAGTAGCGTACCCATGCATCCCTCGTGCTCCGTTTCCAAGCACTCAGACAATCCTGTAGTTTCCTACCAACAAACAGGGCATAGTCACCATCTCCTCGTTCAAAATGGCTTCCAACCGCGGCCCCTAACAACATGACTGGTTGAAGACCCAGACGACCGACCCCTCGTCATTTGAGAGGATGGTCGAGGACCACCCGTCACGTGTGGGATGGTGAGATGAACCTGACTGAACCCTATAACTAGATGAACCAACTGACGATAAAGTCAGAGGGATAGTGGGGGTAAGTTATGTGGTTTACGGTAGTTCTCCGGTGTAGTTACTGAAAAACCTCATGATACGAGCCAATTCCGGAGATCTGGGTTCCGCGGCTCGCGACAGCCACTGCGCAATGCAGTCATTTTCAACCCAAAAACGGGATACCCGGTAGAACCCCTTCATATCTTCCTACCTCTGAGCAGCGGCTGCGTTTGTCAACTTAAAGAGAAAAGGTGCGCCATCATCAATTCGAGTCAGACGTGGATGTCCCTTAACCCTTTTCAGCATTTGTCGACATGCAACAACAATAATCGTGACATGATTCAAAAACTCAACCATCTTACATCTGATTACATTCATTTAAGTTTCTAAATGCAGATTACAAATGTCACTTCATTAAACAGATAACCAAACAAGAGGTTCCAGTGTACTTTTTTGTTGTTAGGGGGTCAGAGGTCATTCGAAAAAATTGCCAAAATCGGATTCTCAACATAAAAATAAAACAAATTGATGATCGTTGCACGGGGAATGAAGACTTATTTGCTTAGAAAAAATACAGAGTGTTTCAGATTTGACTCCAAATCACCCAAATGCCTTGGGCTTTGAACAAATTTATTTTTTATTTGTAATGATGACAACATTGATAAACGGACAGTTTTGTCATTGCGTCCTCATTTTTGATGATGTAGTGCAGAGCCGTATATATGTAAATGCTCTGAATGGAAAATTCACGGAAAATTCCACAAACAAAATTGCGGTCTAATTTGCATATTACATGTGCATAATTTGGTATTTTTTTATATTTCCTAATTCCAAATTTTGTTACCTATCCATCAAAATAAACGTTCTAATAGAGATTATGTCCCTAAACTTATTAATTAGCTCTATCTAGATGCACTCCCCAAAATTCTTCATTACCTGAAATCCCCCCCACCCATGCTGAAAAGGGCTAAGGGCTATACGATACCACGCCTCCATAGGGGAAGGGGGTCTTGGAGGCACTGACATGCTGCTTCGCATCCGCCAAACCGGAGAAGCGGTTGCATAATTCCCCATCTACGTGGAAGATGTACAAATAAACCTTCCCCGCCTCAGGTTCACCCTCTGTGGTGCAAACGCGCCGTCACGAACATGTCAGTTTGTGTACGACCTCCATTGGGTACTCCAACCCAAAGACTACGTCTACAACTCATTTTTCACATGGAAATAATGAGACCAGTCATGTGATACCCGATCTAGCTAGGGGTAGGCTAGATTGGCACACAAAGTGGTGGTGGTAAAAATTTGTATGAGTTAGGCGCGCATGTTGCGGGCAAATATGTACTTTGTCCAGAAGGTAAGGTAGTTCCCAATGTAAGTTACCAAGTATGCAGTCGAGCCAAGTTGTATTTTTTGGAGTTATCCTGTTGAGAAAGTTTTCAAACTTTGACATCGGTTGACCTTTGACCTCCACAACACATAATAGGGTTCTTGTACTCACTGAGGTCAACCTACATAATAAATATGAAGTTTTCCCAAAGTGAACGTTTAAAGTTATCGTTTTTACAATTTTGTAAGATGCTTACCTCTTTCGATCTCAAATTACTATTGACCTTCAAAAAACCAATACTTTTCTTGTACTCGCAAAGGTATATATATAAATCTGACCAAGCTGTAATTAATTTCAGTTAATCGTGTTTACAAGATATTCCAATGCATGCTGACCTATGTTGTCCATCAATGACCTTTGAACCAATGGTATGGTGACAGGGGGTCATGCCCAGCTGTTATTTTGAAGGGGCGCCAAAAAACAGTACACTCCCAAAAAAAGGTTGCACACCTACCTCCCCCTGCGATACCTCCCCCTGTGAAAAGGGGGCGCCAAAACTAATTTGGTCACCCCTGGGGAAAATTGTCACCACGCTACTGCTTTGACCTCCGCAAAACAGTATAGTACATTTTACTCACTGAAGGTGAACTACTTACTAAACATTCAGTCTGCCAACACTGAACCTTTTCAGACTATGACCACCATTGACTTCAAATGACCATTGACCTCCACAAAACTAATATGCTTATTGTAGGCATACTCACGAAGGTCAAATATTCTACTTGTTCATTAATCAGAATTAGATTTGTATTCGCTTTGCTCTCTCAATACCATTCCCTGTTGATATTATACTTGTTAATTAATCAAAATCAGATTTGTATTTCCTTTGCTCTCTCAATACCATCCCCTGTTGATATTCTACTTGTTTATTAATCGGAATTAGA
>WXZC020000192.1:0-14531 GCA_011317855.2 Paelopatides confundens
TAAGGTTTCGTGGGCCATATTAGTAGGGTTTTGAAAACCCATCTCACGGGCCTCAGATAATTGTCCCGTAAGCCGCACGCGGCCAGCACTTTTCCTACGGGACTGTATGTGGATTCCTATCCTCGTGAACCCAACTTTACAAAATAAATACGATAACACTATGCAAAGTCTTGTGTCATTAACAAATACTTCACTATATCAGTTATTGGCAGAGACAACACGTGCTTCTTTTAATACCTTTTTACTGTTTATATATCTCTCAGTTATGTTATAATATGCAGGATCACAACTAGAAAGAATTACTGCATGTGAAGAATGCCAAAATATGTCAAACTTTCCGATGGGTAATTAAGTGTAGTCGACTCTTCTCACTCACTAATTAGTTTAACCATTCTTATTATTTTCTTGTATAATCATCTGTAATATGCCCGATTTCATTCCTTGATCTTTCCTAATGTTGCTTAATTCGTCCAACCTTTTCCGATCACATGCTGTTCTTCATTACAATATTTAACAATGTCTGAAAGTACTGACTATAAATAAACATTGACAAAATTCGCTCCGCGGTCACTGCTGTTACAGTATTCGTTTATATTACCAATGTACTGCTTAGGCTAAGGCAATAGTGCTTTCGACACAAGCCATCCGTGGATAGTAATTTGTGACCCCAACTCATTTGCCCTCCACCAACTGTGTAATCCCGGGTACGCCACTGAACTGATATACTAAATTATTGTTCACCGTGACTACGGAGTCAGCGTAGTCATAAAAGTGATACTGTGTACTAATTGTAAATATGCCTTGCTCATCACGACCACGGAGTCAACGTAGCCGCAAACAAATGCATGCGTAGAAATGTTTTCTTTAAATGCTAGTGTACTCATTGTAAATATGCCTTGTTCATCATGACTACGTAGCCAGCGTATCCAAAAAACAAAATTCCCTTCGGATTTTTTACAATAAATATATTTCTTTACTAATAAAGTGCTAAATTTCGGGCGAAATTGCAAAAGTATACTTCTTCTATGGTTTCTGCTGGATTCAAACGTAGTCACAGTGATTAACAGACGGTGGGTCATAACATTTGTTCTCAGTTTAAGGTCAAATGTCAGTTGGGGTCACAATAGGTCAAACAGTGAAAATCGCACAAACGCCAACTAGTGACAATCATGGAAAATCCTACTCCTCGTATGGATTATACTTGATTTTGATTAATCTTAGTCACAGAGATCAACAGGTGATGGGTCATAAAATGTGTTCTTAGTTTTAAGGTTAAAGGTCACAATGTGCCACATAGTGAAAATCTTGCAAAACCACACTCTTCTTATGGATTGCCTATAATTTTTTTATTGAACTTGGTTACAGTGATCAGCGGATGGTTCATAAAATGTGTTCTTAATCAGTGGTCAGTTGGGGTCAGAAGAGGACAAACAGTGAAAATCACACAAAACCTATTTCTCTTAGGTTTTTCGTGTGATTGTGAATACACTTGGTTACAGTAATCATCATCAGATCTTAGTGTTATGGTCAATGGTCAGTTTGGCTCACGATAGGTCAAATAATGATAATCATGCAAAACCGTACTCATGTTATGAATTATACTTGATTTTGACCAATCTTGGTTCATAGAGCTCAGGGGTCATTAACGTTGTTCTTAGTTTTAAAGTCAAATGGTGTCACAGGAGGTCAAACAGTGAAAATAAAATTGTGAAAATCACGCCAATGAGGTCAAACAGTGAAAATCAAATTGTGAAAATCACGCAGATGCCTACTCGTGTTTGTGTTTGATTTTAATCAAACTTGTTTACATTGATTAGCAGACGATGGGTCATAAAAGTTTTGGTCACGAGAGGTCAAACACTAAAAGTCATGCAAAATCCTACTCTTATGGATTATACTTGAATTTGATCAATATTGGTTCATATAGATCAGCACATGATTCATAAACATTGTTCTTAGTTTTAAAGTCAACTGGTGTCACAGGAGGTCAAACAGTGAAAAAAGCCTACTCCTACCGTTTTTGTTCAGCATATGATGGTTCATCAATTTTTCACAGGGAGAAAGGTCTAGCCTTGCTCCTCGAGAGTAGGGAAAAGCGAATGATCTATGAAAGTTTCATTAATTGTGCAGTAGTGTATCGTATGGGAATTATGTTCAACTGGATTTGTATACCTTTACATGAACGAAGCAATGATAACTTATTTGAAATGGGATTAGTGTTGAAATGGTGTGTTGATATGGGTGTGCAAATGTTAGTAGATGGCTGACCTGAGGATGTGGCATTTATTGTGTAAGGGTATTTAGAAGCAAAATGGTGCTATCATTTGCATCTTTTGAAGTACATTTATGTTCTACAATATTTCATTTCTTAAACGAACTTTGGAAAAAAAATGGTGTGCCGCCCTGCATATGGTCCTGGAAATGTTACCCCGGAGAGAGAGAAAGAGAAAAACAAGACTTTTAAGTTCACCTACATGCAAAATGATGCCATCTAGTACGCAAAGTGATGCAATAATAGGTATATATGTATATATTGTGTTGCATTGAAAATGTCAGTAATTGTTCGGAGTATATGTATGGAACTTTATTCAAATTAAGTTTAATATATTCACACGGAGAACAATGACTGACATGTGGGGTTGAATTAGGAGGAGTTCAAGGGATTTTTAAAAGCAATTTTAAGGTCACCTACATGCAAAATTATGCAATATAACAAGCAAAATGAAGCCATACCATATCCGCTCTGCTACATTAATAATTTCATTGTGCAGTAATGTATGAACATTTTACCTAATGGAGTTTCAATAAAAAACAATGTTATCTGCTATAATAATACAAATTCACAAGCATGTCCATATAAATTTGGTGAGGGGTCAAACGACAAAGTATCTGACATTTCCGTTTTGGTTTAGTGATGTCTCGAGGAGAAATATTTGGGGTCGGGGGTTAAGATTAATCTTCCCTTTAGACGACCTTCAATTCCCTATTTTCATTATTTGCAAAATAGTGCCATATCACATACAAATTATGCCATACATTTAAAAAAAAATGATGAGGGCGGGCGGTCCGGACATCTCTGAATTCATCCTTGTATCCACGTTGAGAAAACGTGGGCTATGAAGTTCACCTATCTGCAAAAGGGTGCCATATCAATATGTAAAATGGTGCCAGATATAACAACAAAAATAAAAATTCACCTTTTTAAGGGAAGTAAAATATGTAAAAAATGTGGCGGATTTCCTTCTTTGTACCCCTCCCCGATAATCCTACGCGAGGGGTAGTATACGTTCCGTTCCCTCCTCCCGAAAAACGTTATTCAACGTTATTCAACGTTAATCAACGGGATGGGGTCCAGACCCCGCTGGATCCACTCTTGCATCCACTTTAGGAAAAATGGGGGAGATTTAGATCACATATCTGCAAAATTGTGCCATATTAATATTCCAAATTGTACCCGATTAAAAATAGTATTCACCCCAAAAATGATCATTCAAATAATTGAAATTGTGTCAAATTAAATCAAGTAAAGATTCACTAAAACAATCATAAGCAAAATCGAAATCTGAAGGGGAAGTTTAGCCGGGATACCCTGGACCCTCCTGGATCAGCCCTTGGCAAAATCGAAATCTGAGGGGGGGGGGGGTTGGTATACCCAATATTCTCTGATGAGAAGATAAATATGTTATGTTCAATTTGGCGTATAGGAACATAGATAGTATAACTTCTATATATTGTTCTACTTTAAAGCTGACGATTACATGATAAGCAAATCTAGGTTTTGTTTGGTTTTCTTCGAAAGGGAGTGCTTTGTTGGATATCCATGGTATACTGGGCTGCACCTTTCACAAGAGAATACATCATAACCGAACAACAAATATCCATACGAAGGGAAAGAAACCGCTAATCACGGTTATACTACATAACCTTCAACAGCCATGTGTACTTAAGCAGTATACTTTACCCATCATATGGACTTAACCTTTCATTTGTATTTGTTCCGAAGAGACAAATGACAGAAGTAGTTCATACCAGCTTGAAAACATGTTACCTTTGACTAACTGATTGTTTTAGATGATCTGTAATAACGTTAAGCCAATTATTAGACTAAAGCTATAACCATTTAAAACATTACCCTGTATATCATAGTGCGAATAGCATTATAAAAATACTTAGATAATCATGTTGTAGATTTTGGCTTATTTCTTGATGTTTGAAATACTTTAAAGGCTCGTGTAAGCTCAAAATAGGTTATAAGTCAGCTTACCAAAAGGTCTCCCGTTGATATTTTAGGAATTCCCACTATGAATATACAACACGTGGATGATTTGCATGGTGCATGTGTACTTAACTGTCAATATTCTGGGTAGAGTTTTGCATTTCCTTTCATTTTTTTAACTTAACACAGAATCAGAATTACTGAAAAAGTTCATGTCAGCTTGAAAACTAGTGGCTTTACGGGGATCTGGAATGATTTTTTTAAAACTCATTAAACATTATAATACTTGAAAGGGTACATGTAATCATAAAATATGTTCTAAGTCAGCACTGTCAAAAAGCTTTCCTGCTAAAAAGTTTAGTAATTTTCCCAATGAAACTACAAGTTTGTGATTACTTATATTATATGCATTTATATAGAAATCGACCAGTTTTCTAGGGCCCATTATGCTTTGTTTTTTTTTAATAAAGAGCAAAAATATTGTAAAGTTCGTATCAGCTGGAAGTGTGTGATATTTGACTAACTAAACGCGGTTTTGTGGATCTGGAATGATTTTGTACCAAATTAAGACCATAAATCTGTTAAAGTATAACCAGTTTAAAAAATCACCATGTAAGTGTATTTACTTAGTAGTCAGGTAATAAATAGATCTTGGCTCAATGATAATCCAAAATTTATTTCAAAATTGGAACAATATTATAATATTGCCTATAACTGATCAAATTGTTTCAGTATCCCGTTCGCTTCAGTTAGAGATGCTAAGATACAATATTGTCAATTTCGCTTTATACAGTGTAATACAGAGTATTAGGAATAAATACGTGTTTACATGAAATTAATTATATCGATTCCCCTATTGTACATTTTGTAATTCCAAAAGTGAAACTTTCAAGCATCTTTTCTGGACCTGACCTGTTACATTTCGTTTTTGGAAAAATATCTCCATTCTATGCCTTAAGCATGTCTTTGATATTAACCTTAAATTTGTTATAATTGGCTATTGATGACCTTGAGAGTCCTATAAATGTCTACTTGTTCCATGCTAAATATTGTATTTACAGATGTAAACTAGATAACAAATTTCCGGATGCCTCTGTATTTTATAATAAGTTTCTTTTTTTTGTTAGAAGTAGAAGAATATATTTTGAAAAAGAACAACAATAATTGTGTATATAACTTAGGTGTGTAAAAACGTATATAACAACATTTTAAAACATGTGTATAATAAAACTAAAACAAAATATATGGTAACATGCCAAACAGGAGAATGAATCCATATACCACATTAATTCAATTCGATGGAAAAAAAGAAAAAAAAAGATCGATGAAAAATGTTTTTGTATTCGCATTGAGCATATTAGGTAATAAAGGGTTAGTGTGTACAATATTTTGTTTCTTAAGGGTGGACAGCCATTGCTGCTAGAATGGCACTGCAATTTCCAAACATTTTTTATGCAACTTTTCCTCACAATTCAAGTAGTGAATATAATTATATGAGCATCGTATGTTACCTAGTGTGTGTTTTTAGCATGACATATATCTCTTTAGGGGCATCCTGTGGAAATCATTTCTGGCGAGTACGTGTCTCTCATGTCCCCATGGCACGGACATTATTAAAAGGAGGGTCTCTTGCCTTTTGAAATTGTGTCTGTATAATTAAGCAGTGTTGTAATGATTCATGTTCCGAGTAACTTATTTTTAAAAGTGAAGTGACTCGAATATATTTGTAAATTTTTACTCATAGATATAGTAGGCTACAGTGATTCGAGTCAACGACTCGGACTCTAATCTAAACAAATACTGGTAATAACTCGCCTTGACCATGAAATGTACTGCTTCGTGACAACTCTGTAATTAGGCTAAGAGTGCTTAGATGTGTTGAAACTTCATGTAGGTTTTGCATAGAAAGAGACATATACTTCAAACAAAATTAGGAAATGTAATGAAAATTACGAAAGTAGTTAATATTTTTCTGGAGACAGAAGCCCATTCCCCAATTCTGTAATCCAGTAAAAACACCAACAATACGGTTTAAGCATAATTCTGTATTTAATTCTTTTTTATTTATAAAACAAGCTAAGGATTCATACTTATTATTTATCTCTGTGTTCAATTATATTAGCAAATATGTTTTAAGACAGAGATAAAATGAATCACATCTCGTCCACTTACTGAATCACATGTGGTGAATTAAATGAGAAACAAGTTTATGTCATTATAACGTTCCAAATATCTAAAGCCATGCAAGGAACAAAATCCGATGTCATTTGTTCTTGTATAATTAACGAACTAGGCATGATGTTGATGGTACTTATCTGCATCTGTACGATAAGGCTGAATAGGTTTTAGAAACGGATTCATGTGTAACTGCTTTTAACCAACCAAATAGTCACACGTCGCCACGCCAGTTTTTTATTGGTTTTTTGATACACAGAATATTCGAGATGTCTGCAGCTTCAATGCATAAAAAGTGAATACTTAGTATGTGTCTTCTCATTCTTTACGAAGTCTACTTGCCGAACTCCTTGTCAAGAAGTACATTTGCATCCTGCCTTCGCTTGTGGTGAGTAGATATTTAATTCTCTTTCATCAATATAATACGTATTCTTTTTAATATGAGGCAACTCTTAAAACATATTAAGATTTGTGCCACATTGGATAGAGCAGATTAATAAAAACATGTTTTATTTTAATATTAAATTTGCAGATGCAGTTAAACAAATAATTTTTCAGCTTTTTATAAGAGAGAGTTACCGACGCTTGGAAAATTTCAGCAATAAACAAATTAATAATATTGTGAATATATTCTATAGTATAATTGTACTTAAAATGGAAACCCTTTCTGAAGTATGTGTATCTATCTAATAAGTCTTTAAACTATGAATTAACGGTGTCATTATGAAATACCTTTAAACCGCCCATATGAATAACATTATGTGGATTATATGATGGAGTAAATGATAATTTAAGACTATTCGATGAATATGGCAGAATCTGAAGAAGATATACAAGTTATGTCATCGCACCTGTCTTAGAAATAAAACAATTTTGCTGCTGGAGTAATATCTCTTATAACTCCAAGAGTTTAAAGTGCGTTTTGAAGAGATCGAATTTCGGAGAAAAGTGGAGCCGAAATAGGTATTTCATGCTGCAAGTGAAAGAAATGCCTAAAGGTAACTGTACCATTTGATCAGATGATACCAACATAATTAATAAATGTGGTTTGGCTTTAATACAGGGGTCAAAAAGGAAAATAATGGACAACATTAACCTTTAATCCAGGGGCAATCTGAAATTAATCAGTAAGCGGGTAGCCACTTTACTATCTAAACAATGTTAATGTCATCAGCGTATTGCAACATCTTCATTATTTAAAATATGAATATCGGTAATAATGTTATTTAATTTATAATTAATGGCTGAAAGGACAACCACGTGTAACACTTTTTTTATAAATTGAAACATTTAGAAGAATAAGTACTTTTAATAACACAAGCTGAACTATTTGTCCGAGTGGAATGGACCCACTTTAAAATGTCGCTACCAAAATCACATTTTCTTAAACGATAATGCAACAATTCCACTCAAGAATATCAATATCGTTTGTCAAAATCGACAAAGAAAACATTCCATTAACATATGTTGTCATTTTAGTAGTCGATTAAATCAATATAAATCTAATATTTTGGGCAATAAATCTATTTTCCATAAAATCCGTTTGATTATCAAATATAATTTGTAGAAAAACTAGTTTTATACTGACCTATTTATAATGAATGGCTTTAGCGGCAATTTTCTAATTTGTTTTGAGGAGAGTAATATGCCGTAGATTATTTAAAATATGTCTTTATCTGGTTTGGGAATAACACTAATTATACCCGACATTATTCAGAAGACAATATAACCATATCAATCCCAATTAAAAGACCCTATCATCAAAGAACTGTAATCATTTTATATAAAAATTAGCAGTTAAGTCACCTGAACCAGGAAATGTATTTACATTTATACTAGCGAGCACATGAATGCATTCCACAATCGTTGAAATACCAGGGAAATACCATGGAGTAACTCCATGGAAACACCATTATATGTGCCAGCATCGTCGTCAGAGTGTTTTATAAACTCTTTGATTTAACTACCTCATTTTTCTGACAAATGGCCCAAATATTTTGTTTTACAACATTTTTGAGGAAGCTAATTTATGGTTTCATTTGATTCAATGGATCTATTTTGATTAGCAGTAAGAGTAATTTTGGATTCAATGAGAAATGAAAGCTATTTGCTAAGACTTCGAGTATGTAAGCACTGGGTTAAATTATATCTAGATAATAATGGTTTCATTATGCTTTGTCAGCTTTCATTTTGAATTTACTTTAGCCAAAATGAAATGAATTATTTCCAACGTTTTTATTCTTCACATTGTTATTCGTTGATTGATTATAATTTTCGTTTTTCTAATAATACAACTCAGCAGAGTATTTTGTAATGAACATTTGACTAACATATATTATTATTATGTTCTATTCAGGTCGCCGAAGACTCTACGTACATTATTTGCATTATTCGTTATTTTTCCTGTTTCATTTCAGATATAATAGCTAACACCATGGGTAAGTTAAATAATATATATGTATTTATTTGTAGTACTCCAACGGGGTAATAGAGGGCGGTTGTCACAAGTCTACCCCGAAATCCTTCATAGTAATTGCAACGTTCACCTTTTTAAGACTACGATATTTATTATAGGAACTTCGTAAACTTCCTCTATAAGAAAATATACTTTTTAAGAGCGTGCCGGTTTGGGAAAGCAACCATATAAATCGATGGATTTTGACACTTTTGAAAATATGATTAATAGGTATTGCGTAAATCATGGCCATTGAACTGCCGTTGCTCTTAAATAATCAGAAATAACCTATCAATATTGCACCATGCACTTTAAACATTAAATAACTTACCCAATGTAAACGCATAATAGACACGTTCTTGCCCCTACCAGGTATATAATGTTCAAAGTAAAATTATACCGTTAATATAGACGTAATTTTGGTAAAATAGCTAAATCTATAATATTATCCAATATATTCAAAAAATTTCAATTTGTCGTCATAAATTCTGTATCCGCCTTTAACGCAAATTGACGCATATATACATACTTTTTTCCCTTTTTTTCTCAAAAATATGTATCTTGAATTAAGAATATATCTTAGATCTGTCTTTCAAGTATGTTGTATAAAACAAAAGTATCTTTCAGATGACATATTTTTTGTTTAGGGTATACTTCCAGAATGTGTTGGGTGGCTCCAAAAATGTGTTTACATTTTAAAATAAGCCCATTTTCTGTTTTTTTTCCCCGATATTCGAGAAAAACACAGACCCGCCCCGTTGATAAAATATGTGGATCCCGTACTGTTTGGCAGTCTTCCAAGGTTTGCCAAAGCTGGGCTATGTGGATTCTAAAAGCTATATACTCTTGGGATATCACAGTTTTTAGCAAAAATAGGTGAAATTTGACACTTTCTTTTAACCTTTTGACCTCCAAAAAGGCATCTGGCTTTAAAAATCGCCACTGCCAAATATTTATCCTACAAATTTCATCTTGAAATCGTTAGTCTTATAAGGCTGACAATGGCTTGCAAAAAAACAGGAATCCGAAAATCAGCAATATGGGGCGCTACTGTAGCATGATGCCATAAAATATCGATTTGGATAATAATTGAATTCAGCTATGGAAATAGTAGGTACGTAACATAATTACTTGGTTGTTTTGTTTTTGCATTTATAATAATTGTAATCAAATATTTTCCACAATAAAAGGTTAATTGACATAAAAATACTAACGAATGATAAAAGAGTAGGTTTAGAGTTAGTTAGTATCAAATTAGCCAAAATTAGGAAACTTTTCTTAAATGCAGTAAAAAAACAAGGCCTTATCCGAGAAAAGATGGGCTAACATTGTAAGTACGGAGTTAAGCTGGGAAATTTCGAACATTCTTAGATATTGGGATGTGGATGATATTGCGTTTTGTTGGATTGGGAATTGGGTTGGTGTTGATTAAGGAGCCTAGGGATGTGACGGGGTGCTAAACTACTACCCAAATGAAAAATTGTATTTTAATTTGGACAAAAAATTGTATTTGGTGATGTTAAATTGTTTCTTACCATCATATGTTTGAAGTGAGATAGTGGGGTGTTTTTTTTTTGGGAGGAGGTTGAGTTCATTTTTCTGAACCCCCGAATCGATACTAATACATCCACGTAGGTTGATATGGGTGAACATGCCTCAATGTTGAGCTATCATTGTTTTAAAAATATTTCCGTTTACAGTAAATAGCCGTGAGCAGTTAAGGGATGTGAGTCTGGCGTAAAGAGCTAATGACAATACCGATTTTCGCCCTACTATACGCCAAGTATGTTAGTCATAAGTATATATGATATGAAAGTGTCTGAGGCCAAGCGTATAAGCGTTCATGTTATTTTTAGGTAGCGGCATTCTCGAGGACATCTATCATGATGTAAATGTAATGTATTGAATTTGAATGACGAGACAAAGTAATTGAATGTATTTGAGTTATGAGAGAAGTTAACATTGCACGCGCATCAGCTACTCTAATCTTATATATAATGTTAATATCATTGTCGCGAATCATAGCTTGGTTCAATGCAGGTCGCCAACGCAGGTTTCCTTTTATTTTTTCTCGGGTTTTAATATGAGAGATCCAATTCGGACTACATACAAAATATTTTTTTTTACTGTAAACCTATTCTTGAAAAAGTATTATCTGTAGACATTGTCACATTAGTAAAGATTGGTGCATGATACAGCAGATGAGCCAGTGAGAGAGCAATTAGTTTAAAATGCAGGACCAATAAAAGGTATCTCTAAAAGTATGACAATTACCGTACCCGAAACACGTGACTCAGTATAGCCGTGTTGAGAAACTGAAAACGGGGGTGAACCAGTGGTATGTGTGGTTCCTCCTTCTCCTCCTTCTCCTCCCCCTTCTCCTCCTATGAATCGCATGAAAATAACAAAAGTACATTAATTTCCACGTTACCATTGGTATCTTAAATATAGTAGGCATATGATGTGGACTTACAAGGTGGGTTACCGTATATCATATAGCAAACAAAGAGCTATCTTGTGTCTGGTAACGAACCGATACACACAGACCCCTCCCGCTTTAGAACTGAGATTTTTAACGTTCAGCTGCACTCTGACGTAGGAATGTAAATTAAATGAAAGTAATGTCGGACGCACGATTAGTGTTACTCTGTCCTATCAGTCACGTAGCCTCCATCGCATTCATGCAGACGTATACGGTGGCATATATACCATATTTTAATATGTACACCTCGTATTTACGGTACACTGTACGCGATCGAAATATAATGTACCGATATCCTGCCGTAGGGAGGTAGCAAGTTCAAAGTTCAGAAAGAACACTATATACGAACTAATCACTAAGGCCCCAAAGGACTATAATTATTTTATATATACAGTAATTTTAACCTTAACATTTTAACACGAACGTCAACAGTTTTAGTTTATCATTTTTCAAACATCCATATCTTGAATTAAGAATATATCTTAGATCTGTCTTTCAAGTATGTCGTATAAAAGAAAAGTATCTTTCAGATGACATATTTTTTGTTTAGGGGATACTTCCAGAATGTGTTGGGTGGCTCCAAATATTTGTTTACATTTTAAAATATGCCCATTTTCTGGTTTTTCCCCCGATTTTCGAGAAAAACACAGACCCGCCCCGTTGATAAAATATGTGGACCCTGTACTGTTTGGCAGTCTTCCCATATGTCAAAGCAAGGTTATCCAGAGTCTAAAATATATATCCTCTTGGGATATCAGTTTTCAGCAAAACTAGGTGAAATTTGCCACTGCCAAAATATTTATTCCACAAATTTCATCTTGGTATCATAGGATAGGGCCAACCTCACCCGTCGGACACACGATTCCAGAAATGAGCAATAGCGCCCCCTATTGCAGTACAATGCAATAGAATGTTGATCTGCATAGGTCAATTCCAATATGGCCTCATGGAGTTCAGCTATGCAAAACGTAGGTATCAAAATGCATGTAGCTTTTTCCTATTTATAATCAATCTAATCGATTATTTGCCAACAAAACTTGATTTATGGGCATAAAAATAGTAACGAACAACAAAAGGGTAGGTTTTTGAGTTAGTGTCAAATTAGCCCAAATTTAGGCAATTTTTTTAGAAGACCGTAAAAAAAAATTAGTCTTTAAATGTAGGTACAGCAAATTTCTTTTTGTAACATTTTAAAATATGGACCTGGTTGGAATAATGTATTCTTGGGATTGGGGTGGGGTTAATTTAGGGGTCTAGACATGTGACAGTGGGGTCTAAACTACTACCATCAAAATAAATACTTGAAAATTTTTCCTTTTTCTTACAATCATAGGTGGGGGGTGTTTTTTGGGTTATTTTTCAGAACCTGCCCTTCAATACCAGCATAAACCATATTAAGGCATTAAATTTAGGCTACTATGGATGAAAATGCCTCTATGTTGAGCTATCATTGTTTTAAAAATATCTCCATTTACAGTAGATAGCTGAGTGCAGTAAAGGGATCAGAGTGTGATTTTAGTGGTTTATGTCAATATTTGTTCTTATGATCATAGGTTGGGGCTGGGGAGTGGGGTGTGTGATGGGTGTTTTGGTTCATTTTCCAGAACCCCCACTCAATACCAACATATCCATGTATAGGTTGCTATAGATGAAAATGAAAAAATATCATTATTTTAAAAATATTTCTATCTAGAGTAGATAGCAATTTTGAAAAGGTTGGTCTTAAAGCAGCGGTTCTTAAAGTGGTCCCTGCAGCCCCCAGTGGGTGCTGAGAACTTTCACTGGGCGATCCAGAGTCCACATGCTGTAGGGTGGAACTGGCTCCAAAACTTGATGCAGAAACAAGAGTTCGCTTGAACTTGTGGTAATCCAATGTTGCTGTCCGCCGAGATATGGAGCATTTCAGAGACATGTTAGACCTATCGGTGCCAGCATGGGTGATCAACGCATTCAAATGTAACATTCAAGATATGAAGCGTGCATTATACATGACACAATTATCAACCTCCATAAAGATGAGTCAAAGGCAAAATTATCGCAGCATGAATATGACAAAATCTGGATTCTGGAGTGAGGCGATTACTCCACAATGTGGAAAGATGCAGAACTGCTGCTGATGGTGTTCCCCCCCCCATCATACCTCATTGGAAGAGGGTTCAGCGCCGTGAAGATTCTGCTGACAAAGTATCGAAAACCCTTGACATTACCAAGAGTGGCAAATCTGGGTCTCTACCTGACTGAGATGAACCAGATGTTTCTATCTTGCAGTCACACGGCCCACCCCACCCCCTGATGTTTCTATCTCGCAGTCACACGGCCCACCCCACCCCCTTAACACTGACGGTATTTGGACCTGTGATAACAGATTTCCAGTTTGCCTCACCTGGACCTGTTCTGCTGAAACATTGTAGGTCATGCAAAATAACAAAATAAAGAGGTAAAGTAACATAGTAAGTAAAGTAACATAGTAAGTAAAATATTATTCAGAAAATAAATAAATTCAGGCTATCCTATTGTGCGCTGGGTGTCCAACCACTTATGATAGAAGGGGGGCAATGCAGTATGAAAAAAAAAGTTTGATAAATGCTGTTTTGAAAGGGTTAAGGTGACATACATCTGGTTTGTCCAATGATGGTTTGCTTACCTTTACAGCTACTATTTCATTTGATTCTTTGTGCTTCATTTCAACAACGTGGCCACAGCTGCCAGTCCCAAGTTCTTTGATAAAGTCCAGGCTGTCAACTGTGATTTTGTACACCTATGAAAAATAAAGTAAGAAACATTTATATTCAGTTACCACTGATCAAACTGGCGGCGGCGACGACGTTACATTAGACGACCACCTTGATGTTAATTTACTGGTGTTGTTACACTAGACGACCACCTTGATGTTAATTTATTGCGTGTTGTTACACTAGACAACCATGCACCTTCATGTTAATTTATTGTATATTGTTATACTAGACGACCACCTTGATGTTAATTTATTGTATGTTGTTATACCAGACGACCACCTTGATGTTAATTTATTGTATGTTGTAATACTAGACCACCACCTTGATGTTCATTTATTGTATGTTGTAATACTAGACGACCACCTTGATGTTAATTTATTGTATGTTGTTATACCAGACAATAAATTAACATCAAGGTGGTCGTCTAGTATTACAACATACAATAAATGAACATCAAGGTGGTGGTCT
>WXZC020000193.1:0-14494 GCA_011317855.2 Paelopatides confundens
TGTATTACCCAAGAACTCTACCTAAATATCATAACATACCATACCATACCTTACATACGTCACTAATATTACATATTTTACAAGCTTAGATCACCCTTCTTTTTCCACGAAATGTCCTCATTTCAATCTAAGTATCATTTTTAAAAATAATTGTAACACAAATATGTTGGTATAAAAATGGCATAAGTCTGGTATAACTATTTCAGTGGATAATAACTTCGATATTGCACGATGTGAATATAAGGGCGCTCTGCATAGTAAGCTCTTCGTATACACTTACTCATATTTTATGTATATTGGCAATGAATTAAATGACCAGGAAATGACGACCCGAGCAAGTGTTTTACTTTGTACCTGGGGGGTTGACTGTGTTGTAGCTAGAAGTATGACTCTTTATTATCATCTACAGTATGAAGTTCACATTTTCAACATCTGTATATCTGTAATTTATTTAAATTGTGGGCAAGAGTTGAAACATTTATGTTCAAAAGTAAACTAAAACATATACATACAATCTTTTAACCTAATGAAATTTACGCCTGCGCCTATAATCATCGAATATATAATTTGTTCAATACACTGAGCACATATTCCTGCATGCGGCGATGATGGGACTGCGGCTGTACTTATTACATATTTACAAGCATGCAGTTGCAGAACAACACCGCTGCCTACTCAATATAACGTGGATATTAGAAGTAGCCACTAATGGGGGAAGGAACATGACGTTGGTATGTGGCAACACGCTCTAGACACACAGTCCAGAGACAGGCAGATATGATGAGTTATTTCATTGATATTTGTTTAATTGACTAGCGCTGTTGCTTTCACGCTCCGTGTGTGGGTGTGCGAGGTGAGTGGTGCGGTTGCACCCCTCCCAGCCCAGTTGTTCTAAGAGTAGTAAAATTCGGGCACATTAAAGGGGGAAATTATCCGTCCCCCAGTTTGAAAACCCCTGATCTAAAGGCATATAGCCTACATTGATTTAACCGGGAACTACTGACGAATGTTAACGTTAGGTATCCCTCTGAGTTAGATGGCATTATTGGAAGAGACTTTGTTTAAGAATCAATGATTTATCGTTAGTTTATTGTTATAGAATATTAGTCAGGTAACTCGAAATAGCAAATCATATTGTACTGACATACATACACATTTGTCAGGGGCACTCTCCTTCATATAACGCTATGATATGTATTATATACTATTAATAATACAGTACGCATTGTTAGGCCTACCACACAAAATGATCTGTCAAAGACATAGTTTTCATTTTGGCTGTGAGACAGACGGCGATATTGGTCTTGCTCTACATCCAGCGTTAAAGACCATAACATGGATCACGAGGGAAAGCCGTTGTTAAAGCGGCTGTATATGTGTACTCCGAACCAGTTCAAGTAATTTGCATTTGCTGCAGTGTCCCCATTCGTTACATGGTAGGCTAATACTAATACGATAGTGCACTGCTGCAAAGAACTAGTAAGTGTTGTATTCATAACACAACACATATATATTTGCCTGCAATCTGACGTGTACACACTGTAGTAACATACTAGGTATACAAACAATGTTAACAAGTCAACGGTCACTCTAATGACGTCATTAGATCAAGGGATTAAAACAATATTATCCAAAACTCTCGTATGTGGATTTTTCTTTTTTTGAATTTATTTCCAAAAAAGAAAAATCACATTTTTCGAAATAACGTTTATTTAATTAAAAGTCATGAAAATAAATATCATCATATCCAAATATTATATCCATCAGTGGTATTGAGGCATGTTTAGACCACGCAACATCATATGCATGGTACACTATTTGTGCGCGTCCCCTCGTTGTAATTGGTTTACATTACAGACTATGTACTTCTTAGTTGCAGATTATACCGGTTTAGTATTTGTCATCACTACATGTATTGTTTTAACTAATCGATGCCGTCATGTTTAAAATAATATTTCTCATAACTTGGTAGAACACAACCCTTCCACTGGTAGCGTTTTTGACAATTTAATTGTATGTGGTTACATATGTTCCCCTACTAGGTTCACTGCCGGTTGGCTGGTGATGAAATTTATTATCGGGCACAATACTGGCAATGGGTCAGAGTATTTGTAAGTTATATTTTTTATGCTTTAAGATGTATCAGTGTTGATTCTAGTAACATTGACGTATTGTTTTCAATAGAAATGTTGTATCGTTGAATTTGCAAGTATAGTTTTCGTGCAAATATTTCTATCCTGTAAAGTCATTTATCCTGACATAATATGCGCATTGCAGTGGTTGGACCTTTCATGTTTATAAACATATAGTACTTACTTTATCAACATCAATGCCAGTACACAGGCAGTCAGGCCAATGATAGATACTATGGAACCTATCTGTGTGATTAGTGTCAGTGTTCGTTCAATACCTACATGGATGTTGGTTCCTACACCCTGTTGAGCAAGAATGAAATATATTATAACATACTATATAATAGTATACACGTTGTCCTTTTTAATTAGTTTCTTTTGAAATATAACGTCACAGTGTCGTTTTCTTAAAATTCGTGCTTTTTCATTTATAGACGGATCCAATGTGTTCGATTAAAGTCTAGGATAATCGTTGAAATTAGTGAAATTTGACACCGTCATATCACACTATTATACATTTATTATGGTTTATATTGATTATGGCTTGAGAGACTCATATCGATTATGACATCCGAGAAATCGACTTGAAAATTATTCATCTAATACAACTATGAGAGCACTCATAAACTTCGAGGCGGCAAGTTTGACACCCCCATTCCCACTGTCTCCATAGCAATAGACTGTGTTCCCACTGTGTAGCCCGAATGAATTTTAAGATCACTTCCTTCACAATAATGTGTGTTTGCACTATTATAAAACCGTTCAATCAAACACAGTCACTTCACAATTCACCGAGTGTGCATATCATTTTACAGCTTCCCGCAAACAGGCATGGTACGGAGGTATGTACATAATTACGCAACATAATAGAACCATATGTTAACTATGTTGATTCCACGAACAATTTTTAATGTTTTGTTGTTTATTCCGTATTAGTTATTTAGCACTGATATATAAGTATGCTTTAGTACACACAAAATACAGTTGCATAATAATAATAATACTAATAATAATGAAAATAAGAAAAAGACACACTTACAACAAGCACAGCAAAACTGGTGAGGTGATTACACATGCAGATCGTCTGTGCTGTTTCCACTGTCGTGTTGCATCCATGATCTGACCATCTGCCGAATCTGTTATCCGCGGAAACATACCAAAAGACACATTTCTGATCAAGTATAATCTCTCCGTCCCCTAATACCTAAAATAGAATATGAAAACCAAGTTAGAGACTTATCTAACACAATAACGCATCCAAAACCGCTACATATCATCACCATGTGTCCCTCATTTAATAGTCATGTCAAAAAGTAGTGTGTGTAATCTGTCACGTTTAGATTCACTACGGTCCGTAAGTTGAAAATTTGCACAAAAAAATACAATGAAAAGAGCAATATTTTCTTGCGCTTCGCTTATTCTATTTTATAACTTGCAATTCTGCAAATACCGTGATTTTTTTTAAAATATAGCACTAGTGTTAATTAGTGGTGTAGCCATTTACAGACGGTATGGAACCAATGTACGAACGGATGAAGTAGAAAAAACCGATATTATTTTGAAATAAATTAGTAAGAAAGGCTGAGTTAACGATTTCGACTCATAATAACACTAATACACACACGATTGGCGATATTTTTGCTTTCTTCACGCGCAAAAAGTGTTTTCTATTTGTTATTTTCCCGTATCCTGTATATGCCCTATGGTGAGAGATAAGAAGGGGTGAAAGCTCCTGAATATATTCGTATGCCACCCCCGCACTGTTATCATGTAACAAGTATATATCTCCAAATAGTATAAAACATGCACAATTACTTTTCATTTAGTGATGAATTGGTCTATATGTTTTAAGAAATTGTTCGTTAATTTTATTTACATTTTCCGGCTTGATGGAAAATCTCGTTATTACAAGAGACTCTTCTGGGAGATTTTCTACAGAGGCGGTCCTAATTTCCAGCGTTGCAGAAATCACTTGACTTGCTATTTCCTCTCGTTGTAGGTTCTCATTTACATCAACGCTGCTCAAAGTAGATTCGTTGGTTTGAAATAGACGTGCGTCTCGATAAATGATGAAGCTTATTGGTATGCTTGTCCCATTTGGATCAACTGTTCGTAAAAGAAAGGGCAAACCAGAGAAAGGACGAAAGTTAAATAAATGTGCTGAACACATAACTTCAATAAAATTACCGTTTGTATATGATTACTTTGCTAGATCTGCAAAGTATACACATTCTGATGTGAGATACAATGATTTCGTCAGGTCTTCAGTAATTGTACAGTTTATAATATTATCTTACATTTTACATCAAAGCTGCTTAAAGGTTTATCATCAAGATTTGCATGGCCGTACAGTATGTTCGTAGCTATATATTTGGCCGGATAAACGTTTTCATTAAATGTGGCCTGTGGTCTCCATGGTGCGTTCCTATGACATGTTACTGTATTATTACCTAAATTGACAGTACATGTGTTGAAACAAAGAAGATTCGAAAACAAACTTATTGCTCGATGAAACAGTGGTCTGTTACAAAGCACAGCTTGAATTATACCGTTAAAGCAGAGAGTATAATCCGCCTTCTAAAGAACCAGAAAAGCTAAAAAATACATAGTGATTTCGCTGACACAAATATACTCAATCAGTTATACATATCATGTCTGTACATACTTCGACAGAATAGTGAGAAAGATTTAATACAAACTAATAAAATACAAACTGTGCATTCTGGTAAATGACCTTTGACCTCCACCAAAAGCAATAACCAAATATACCTCATTAATGGACATACAAATGTCGAGTGTGGTATTTGCTAATATTTTCACGTGTTGAATCTATGGTCAAAGTTTAGGGAGCTATTATTAAATGACGTCCAACTCGTGCTCAGCATGTAAAACGAGAGGTTAAACGTATCATGATATGATGATGTACTCAAACTGGTACACACCCACGTGTAAGATAGGATTGATGTCAATGCATCCCTTTCTTGAGATATTTGATTTACAAGGTTTTCACAAATTGACCTCTGGTGACCTCAACTGACCTTTGACCTCCACCAATCACAACATGCTTTTGTACTCAGTATGGTAGATATATGTAAAGTATGATCTCTGTCAATGTTTCCCTTCTTGAGATCATAAAAAAACTGATCCACAATACCCAGTTGCACGGTTCTCCAGCTGTGACTCATAATTCGTATGAAAGCAGCGGTGACATCATTGTATTGATTTTGTGGTCACAGGGTAACTAAATGTTATGGGTTCTCAAATGTTACGCCGCAACTGGCATTGTGAGATCAGTTTTGCATGTATCGTGTTTAATATATTTTCTCGATTTTATCTCTAGTGACCTTTGACCTCCACCCAAGACAATGTGATTCTTTGATTCAATATAGGGCATCAACAAACCAAAGAAGATATTTGTTCACATCTGCCTTCTTGAGATACTGTGTTTACAAGATTTTCACGATTTTACTTCAACTAAACACAATATGCTTTTATTCAAAATCATACCAACATACCAATTGAAAGATGTGTCCACCTATCCCTTCTGGAACTATGTGTTTTTCCCACGATTTTCCGTTTCTTGAGATATTTGATTTACAAGGTTTTCACAAATTGACCTCTGGTGACCTCAAATGACATTTGACATCCACCAAACACACCAGGCTTCTATTTAATAATGGAAATCAACATATGAAGTATGGAATTGTGCAAGCGCACTCATCCTCACATACAAGTCGGTTTCTCATTCAGACTGGGGTATCCGCTGTTAAATATATTGTACAATCCACTCTAACCATAATCTTAAAGATAACATCAGTAATATATGTCTACCAGGGCCTTGTGATTATTTTGTATTACTACCGTGGACCTATAATTCATATAAGTCACGTGGGCTATTATGAATGTGACATATACACACGCACACATACACACACGCGCCATCATGACGCATAGGTTACAATTATCATTGAAGCCAAAGAGGAATATATTATTCTCACCGTCTTTTGCCATCTCCAAAATCGTATGCGGTATGAAAAGTGAGGTTATCATCCTTTCAGAAATGTGCTCGGAATTATGGTTGAACAATTGAAGAGTTTCCTTTGTTAAAGTTCTTGAATCTCCATCTGGTAAAATGTTTGCAAACGTGATAGAATTTGTTATATTTGGATCTATTTTCACTGCTTTCACTCCTAGGTTCTCATGGACGTCTGTAAAATTGCCTTGGTTTCTTTGGACATTAGCTATTTGTCTTTCCAGCGATGCTACAATACTACTTGATCTTTCGCTTGACCTGATGCTACTTTTGTCGACGTTTAAGAGGTTGCTAACAACTGCCACGACCGAACTTGTGACCTAACATAATGTCAATATGAAAGAAGGAAATATATATATATATATATATATATATATATATATATATATATATATATATATATATATATATATATATATAATATGCATTTCACCCGCAATTCGTCACCATGGCACGGGCACTTCTTTGAAACACGGAAACTTCATTTGTAACTCAAATAATGCTTGCATGCTCTTATGAGACCAAATCCATCCAGCCACCTACATTGGAAAAACTAAATGTATAATCCAAGTTAATAAAAACAAACAAGGTATAAGAAAGACCACCTCTCCTTATTCACAGTTCATCCAAGTAAAATTCGTACTGAATATCATCTTAACGGTCAAAATATTATAAATCTTAATACCCAGACATGGAACTATCATTCATGTTTTAATGTTTCCTTTTACTTTCAACATACGACTGAAGAAGGGCTGTCACAGTGCTCGAAATGGTTTGTTATCCTTAGATCTATGAAATTCAAATGTGTTCTGAAGTCAACAGGTCAAATCATGAAAACATTGTAAACACGATATCTCAAGAAGGAAAGCTACGAAAAATATCATACTTGGTGTGTACATGACGCATATTGAGTAAATGCCCCCTATTGGTTTGTGTGTAGGTCAAATGTTATTTGAGGTCAACATGCCATACCTTGGAAACACAATATCTCAAGAAGGGAAGATTGGACAAATATCTTACATATTGATAATGATATCATAATCGTAACCATTGCAATCATTATGGCGTGCGTGGTTGTGTATGTGTATGTGTGCGTGTGTATGTGTATGTGACACCTTGTTGTAAACATGATAATTCAAGAAAGAAATTTTGGACACACCTCAAACTTAAAATATACATGTACCATATTGAATAGAAGCACCCTGTTAATTTTGTTGGAGGTCAAAAGTCAATAGCGATCAATTGCGGTCAAAATGCTAAAACTTTGTGAACATGATATCTCAAGATTGGAAGCGTGGACAAATTTCTTTCTTTGCAGGTTGATGAACCATATTGAGTCTACATGACCCACATTGCTTTCTTATAAGAACGATATTGTTTTGCGTAGAGGTCAAATGTTATTTGAGGTCAACATTTGTCAGCATGCAATACTTTGTAAACACGATATCTCAAGAAGGGAAGATTGGAACAATCTCATACTTGGTGTGAACATGACGCATATTGATAATGATAATCGTAACCTTTTCAATCATGACGGTGTGTATGTGTGTGTATGTATGTATATTTGTATGTTTGTATGTGTGTGACACCTTTGTAAACATGATATCTCAAGAAGGAAATCGTGGACAAACATCATACTTAATATATACATGTACCATAGTGAGTAGACGTACCCGGATATTTTTGGTGGAGGTCAAAAGTCAATCGCGGTCAATAGCGGTCAAAATGCTAAAACTTTGTAAACATGATATCTCAAAAATGGAAGGGTGGGCAAATTTCTTTCCTTGCAGGTTGATGAACCATATTGAGTAGCAGAAGCCTGATGTTTTAATGGGGGTATATTTAAACATGGTATCTCCAGAAGGTAAGCTATGAAACATATCATACTTGGTGGGTACGTAGCCCATATTGAGTAAAATAACCCTACTGTTTTGTGTGGAGGTCAAAAAGTTATTTTAGGTCAACAGCTGGCAACATACAATACCTTGTAAAGACGATATATCAAGATGGGAAGTTTGGACAAATCTATTACTTGATGTGTACATGACCCATATTGTGCTTGTGGAGATCAAAAGTTGGATGTCCGGGGTGATTTGTGGTCAGCAGTGGTCAAAATGTGAAAATATTGTAAACATGACGATATCAAAAGAAGGGAAGTTCTAACAGATTGCTTAAATAACATGTGGATCCGCTCCTTACCAATTACAATACTGTGCAAAATATTTTCCATAAATATGGCTGTGGAGGGTCATACATACTGTACACATAAATAAAATGTTACATTCTTTAAAAAATAGCATATTACATCATCGAAACCACAATCCATCGTTTTTAGGAAATTAGGTTTAAAAATTTGACAGCCGTAAGTTTGTGCCAGCGTAGTAGTGTCTCTCACACATAGCGGATCAGGTGGCTTATTGTTAGGGTAAACATATCCTAGTTATACGTCGCCTGATACCTAGACATAGTACGCCTAGCCTAGAATTAACCTGCTTTACAGCGGCACGTACATGTATCTTGATGTAGCGTATTTCTATGTTTATTACAGGTTTGACATTTGAAAATTGAGACAAAGGGATTTTACTGGCGGTGACAAATATGACAGAACCTATAGTTATCTCCCTCATTGGGCTATACTGCCTACATTATTGTTGAATTGAGCATTAATACATGTACCCCCTATAATACAATTTATTATATGTTTCTTGAAAGAATGTATTCTGGTATAGTTTTCTTTGGATACATATTTTGTTCACAATAAATTATGAAAAGTGATTGTTTAGCTCATCTGTGTGGTGGGGTTGTCACACACTCTGCTGTCCAGAAACAATATTCACAAGATTACACCAATAGTTTAGTCTTGTTAAACAATTTAGTTCCATCATCTGACATCCAAAGAATGATGACCCAATTTATAGTCCCTGACACTAGTTTACTATTTTAATAAAAAAATTCTTAAAACATGTCATCACAAAAGAAAGGTAAGCGTATAAAACCTCTGGTGACAGGCTATTGATATTTGTAATATCCTTTACAGATTCTGCTAAACTATCAAATTCGTCTGTATCGAGAGATTTTTTTTCTGGAATGGATGTAACCGCAGCCAGAACACCGGCAATTTCTACTACATTCTCTTCCGTTACATTATTCTACAATAGATAGAAGAGGGAAGAAAATAAAATCTCATCATCGATTCACATCGAAATGGCAATGTTCCGTCAAAATGTCATAATGTTCAAGTGTATTTGATTTCGATAATCTACTAAATGTTGAATTGGTGACTTATTTTCTAACAATATGGACAAATGTCGAATTGATTGCTTCGTGGATGTTGACAATTTTTGGCAAATAATCGACGAATGGTTTATAGTTTCAGTTATTTTACTTTGCCGTACAATGCTGCAAAACATTAATTTATTCAGTGAATCAGAAGTTATAAATTTAACATTTTGGAGAAAATTAATCAACTGTCACTTATATATATATATACTCAATTAAATAATATGTTTACAAAAGTTTAAAGTACTCAGAGCTTAAATAAGTATTTTAACATTTTGTTGTGAATTGTTGAATTGATGAGATACATAGATGATAATTTAAGAAAATTGTTAAATTCGCAACTTAATATTACGTGAACAATTGATCAAGTTCATGTGTAATGTAGAAATGATGAAATTTCAGAAATATGCCTAATTATTTTGTCATTTTGCAGTGTATATAACTGACCCATTATAATCACTCGAAGACTACACCAAATCGTGTATGCAAAGTAGTCTATGGTATATTTACATTTGTTATTAACGTATATATGTTATGTGTTGAGACTTAATTTGGTTTATGTGCATGTTGAAGTTATTATCATGGTATAGGATATTTTATGGAAGAATCACTGACATTATATTACATTAGAGATAAGAAACAATGTTCACGGTGGTGATTGTTGTTCGTTTTTTGGTGTCACCGCAGTAATTTCCAATCATTTGTCATTTTAAAGTTTAAATATGTTAAAGAGATAATCGTTTAGTTTCAAAATTCTTCTAACAAATATCTGATATTTGGTTCTTACGTTCAGAATCGTTTCGAATACATCATACGATGATGGACATCGCTTCTCATGGCCCGCCGTTGGAAATGATTCATTCATACATAGTTGTATCGCAAGTGAATTAGCTAAAACAAGGTTAATTAAGAGGAAATATTGTTGCAAAGTTTCTGTCAAATTTATCTTAATGCATGTCAAATTGGCTATATAAAAAAATGAAACCATGTGGACAGATTATTTCCACTATTCATGAATAATTCATTAAAGAGATTTATATATAAAACAATGGCAGATGCTAGACAGCAGTGTAATTTAAGTGAGCAATTAGTTATTCTATGATGACAAGTGATTCATCCTGAATCGATGTTTTAGTGTTATTATTTCAAGTATGGGTAGAAAGCCTGATGGATGGTGTGTTGCTTACTTCCCCCTTCCAGAGATTTATGAGTGTATTAACATATGTGTTATATTTCTTTGGAAATACGACCAAGCCAAACGTGCACTCATTAGTTTTGAACACTATTAACGGCAACCATTAATTTTATGAAGCAATATTATACACACAGTGTAACGTTATATATTACGTCCTGTAAAAAGTATAATGTGGTAAACTTCCTCATCAGTCAAAACATGGTGGATGTATTACATTGAACCATCTACTGGACTCGTCGGTTCATTGAAATCGATTTGCATTTATGATCGGGGATAGGTATCAACAAATGTTACTGGAAAAGGAATTCAATCAGTGAAGCCGGTCCTACACATTTATCACGTATATATGCGTACGTATCCATCAATAATCATTACAACGGGGGGGGGGTTGACTGTATCCTAACATTGTTACAAAAGGCCATTCGTCAACATCTGTATGTGTACCTCAAACAACAAACATAGTGTTTGCGTTTTACACGAATTATGCATTATGATGAAGGGTCAGATAAGCGCGCTCAAAACGCATATTTTAAGTAATTTAAATATCACTCTTCTATATCGCACATTGTCGAATATTTAACATGTTAAAGTAGGTATTACTGATTTATTACCAGTTGCAGGACTATACATTTCAGTATAGTAAATACGTTGGCCTCATGCTGTAGATACATAATATTTGAATTTCATCTTACTTTTGTATCTGCATTTGTATTTTTAATAAAACACGTAGTTATTCAAATATGTTATATGTTATGTTGTTGTGGTGTCATACACTGTTCAAATTCAATATTTTAATCTCATTTATCCAAATGACTTCACATAGTAAACAAACCACATCCATTAATCACATATCCATGGGTATGTGATGGGGTTTTCGTTTCTGATGAAGTAGGTCTTATATTAGTTTAGTGTTGCTGCACAATAAGTGTTTAAGTGTTTATATACAAACATCTCCGAAATAAATGTAAAAAACTCACCAACTTCACATTTAAGGCCATCCCAACCGTTGAAACATTCACAAACGTACTTATATTGAGACAGTAAACAGCTACCGCCATTTCGACAAGGGTTGTTACCACAGTCCTCAATACCTAAGACAATTAAAAGATAATGTATATTAAATAAAATAATCTAGTATAGTTTGTAATATCATTCAAATTAAAATAAAAACTGAATTTTCAAGTGTCCTTATGTATGTCAGTTAACAAATATCAAATGTTTACGACAATTTTGAAGCGTTATTAAATAACATTTAATCAAACATTGGTCCGGTTTCGGGATTAATTTTGGTAGTTTTTGCAGTGTTAACCTCTTGTTGTTATGTGGCAATTTCTACTAAAGCTCGGGTTTTGAAGAAGCGGCATTGATGGAAGAATAAAAAACAGGGTACCATCGATTAATGGAACGTTATTTCTAAATCTGAAAGGGTGTGGCATATTTATGTCCATTATGAGTGATTGAGTATTCGAATGATGTTATCTACTTTAGCACTTTGATGTTACTTATGCATAATAACTTCAATTTATCTTTTAAAATGCCAGCTTTCAAGGTCATGTCAATTTATCAATTGAAAATTATAATAACACGATGGATCATGAGGCTCACCGACTTCACATTCCAAGCCAATCCATTCATCTGTACATTCACAAACGTATTGGTTGATATTGTTCACACATGTGTTATTATTTTGACAAGGATTAGATGCACACTCATTGATATCTATCAGAGAATAAGAACGGATACAAAATGTGAATCAATATGAATGTTATTCTGAAATTATCAAAAAAACCAATACAGGAGTTACCACATAAAAACTTCCAAGCAACATTTTTTAACTGTTAATGTTATATATTGTTTAAAGGAAAATCATCTTTCACCTTTCCTGAATATATTTCGAGAAAGAAAAAAACGTTGGCAACAATTCAGGAGAATAAAATTGTTTAGGTGTGCCTTCGAAAAGTGTTCCTCAAAACGATAAGTTTAGGACACACCACCTACATGATGAAATAAGGTAGATTTCACAGTTTAGACTACTTCACCCAGCTGCACATAAACACACGTATTTGTTAACTTTATCTAAACAAGTCCCATTAATTTGGCAAGAGTCAGATAAACACTTATTGATATCTATCAGAGAATAAGAACAGAAAAGAATATGTAATATCAATATGATGTTATTCTGAAATTATCATAAAAACAATACAGCAGTTTTTTTATTTATTCCTTAAAACGATATACTAAAGACACACAACATACATTATTGAAATAAGATCGATTTCATAGTTCAGGACACTCCAGCCAGCTGCACATATATAAACGTATTGGTTAGCATTATCGTTACAATTACATTAATGTATATTGCATGATAAAAAGGAAAACGGTATTGTTCTGTGTGAATATTATTCTGAAATGTTCAATTTAGAGATCAAACTACATCATAAAAAGAGACATATCGTCCAAGAACATTATACCAAATGTTGAAATATTTTGATATTCAAAATTACACAGATATCGCTATTTAGTTTCCACATGTTAATACAATTGTTGTGTCTTCATATTGTCATTAACGGCGATCCAAGATATCCACAGCATGGTGCAACACAGGTCACTGTTGAAGCATCATGAATGATTGATTATAAGTCTTACCGATGTCACAGTTCATGCCATTCCAGCCAGATGCACATTGACAAACGTATTTGTTGACTTTATCTACACAAATTGCATTGTTTTGGCAAGGGTTAGATGCACACTCATTAATGTCTATCAGAGAATAAGGACAGAAAAGAAAATGTGATATAAATGTCAATGTTATTCTGAAATTTTCATAAATACCAATAAAGCAGTTACCAAATAAAAACATGTGATCAACATTTTCCAACTATTAATGTTATCAAGTTTTCATAGGAATATCTTCTCGTTTCCACCTTTATAAATGTTGATATTTCAAAAATAACATTAATAGGACAAATCTCATTAGAATAATATTGACTAGATGTGTGTTCAAAAATTCTTCCGCAACACCATACACTTAGGACACACCACCTACATATTGAAATAAACTAGACTACACAGTTCATGTCACTTCAGCCGCATACACATAGACAAACGTATTGGTTAACATTATAGTTACAATTACCATAGTTCGGCAATAATTATATCCACATCCGTTAATGTATATTACATGATATAAAGGAAAATGGTATTCTTCTGAGTGAATAGTAATCTGAAATGGTCACTATAAACAGTAAAATACCAAATCAAATCAGACAGATCATCCTCAAAAGCAACAGTATACCAAATGTAGTTGTATTTTTTATATTCAACATTTCAGATATCGCTACTTTGTTTCCACATGTTAACACAATTGTTATTGTGTCTTCTTAATGTTATTAACGGCGATCCAAGATATCCACAACGTGGTTCACTGTTGAAGTATCAGGAACGATTGATTAGAAGTCTTACCAATGTCACAGTTCATGCCATTCCAGCCAGATGCACATTGACAAACGTATTTATTGACTTTATCTACACAAATTGTATTGTTTTGGCAAGGGTTAGATGCACACTCATTAATGTCTATCAGAGAATAAGAAGGGAAAAATATGATATCAATGTCAATGTTATTCTGTTATTTTCATAAAAGTCAATAGAGTATTTTCGAAATTATTACTTGCGATCAACATTTTTAACTATTAATATTATCCATGTTTCAAAGAAATATCATCTCGTTTCTACCTTTAAAATGTTCATCTTTCGAAAATGACGTTAATTGGCAACAACTCAGCAGAATAGGATTGATTAGATGTGTGTTCAAAAAATGTTCCTCAAAATGATGCCCTTAGGACACACGACCTA
>WXZC020000194.1:0-14492 GCA_011317855.2 Paelopatides confundens
CCCCGCAACTCGGAAGTTACCCCTTTTAAAAAGTGGCTCTGGCGGCTACGTCGTGGACCTGCAGTATTTTGAGAACGATGAACTCTCCATCGTTGGATCTCTAAATTAGCCTATACTCTGTGTGTAAGGTCAACTGAAAAATAATGATTAAGTCCAATGTATTATTAGAATGTGGCTCTGTCAGCTCCGCGGCTCCACCGTCAGGTTTCTAAACTAGCCTACTCTCAGCGTGCAATTTAGTTGAAAAATGATCTAAATTCAATGTATTATCAGAACTTGGCTCTGTCGGCTCCGTTGTCGGGTCTCTAAATTAGCCCATACTCTGTTTGTAAACACTGAAAAATAATCATAAGTCAAATGTATTATCAGAACGTGGCTCTGCGGCTCCACCGTCAGGTTTCTAAATAGCGAACTCTCAGCATGCAAGTTAGTTGAAAAATAATCTAAGTTAAATGTATTATCAGAACGTGGCTTCATCGGCTCCGTCGTCGGTCTCTAAATTAGCCTATACTCAGTCTCAGTGTGTAAGTTCAACTGAAAAATAATCATAAGTCCAATGTATTATCAGAACGTGGCTCCGTCGGCTCTGCGGCTCCACCGTCGGGTTTCTAAACTAGCCTACTCTCAGCGTACAAGTTAGTTGAAAAATAATCTAAGTTCAATGTCTTATCAGAACGTGGCTCCATCGGCTCCATCGTCAGGGCTCTAAAAGCGTTTTCTGCTTGCCAATCTAGCTATTTTTGTTCATTTGTCGCTGACAACCTTGGTTATTATGCTTATTCAATCCTATGATATTATGTTACAACAGCGTATATCGTTTTCTGATGTTTTCGTTTTGCCAACCTAGCGTTTTTTGTTCATTTATCGCTGGCATCCCTTGTTATTAGCTAGCTTATTATGAGACTATAGTGGCTACGTGGTGCAGATTGTTTAGTATACTGTACAGACTGTCGATTGTGTAAACGATAGGGTAAATTTTCAGGGTTAGATAGGGTACATTTTAGGGTTAGGGTTTGCCTGTCAGGAAAGCTACTTCTGACTGATTCTAATTAGCACCATTTCTTCAATTATTTTATTATTTATCTGGCATAGCCTAGTAATACTTGACAATTGGATTTATTTTTGAGCAGTATTTTTGATACTAACTAAGCCTAGCCTAGGCTATGCCTATCTTTGGCCTGGTTCTTGTATAGTCTTTTCTAATGATTCTTTAACATTTTAAACTGGGATGAAATAAAATTATTCATTGCTATTCCTTTATAACAATAACAATTTGATAGCTAGCTAGTGCAGTAAAATTTAATATACCAGAGAAGAATTTCTTTGATTTAAAAGAGGCAGCATTTGCAGTATTAACAGGATTTACCTGACAACCAAATCATTTCTGTGTACACCCCTATGGCTATGTCCCTGGTTGAGAACTATCAAATTGTAAAATTCCAGAAATGTAGAAAAAGGCTCCAAAAAGATTAGATACATTGCAAAATAGCACTTACATAATGTGGCAAGGAGGAATGGCAGCCCCAAAAATATGAAGAAAAACATTTTTAAACATGGGATGCTCTTTTATGGGGTATTGGCTAGAAATAGGGGAAGGGGACATAATTTCTCTGCAGATTTGGCATATGATATCATATGTATAGTAAGTCTAAATTCTGTTAAATTGTTATTGTCAGAATTTTTGTTTTGTCAAAATTGACACAAACATACATATCAAATCTGACTGTAGTCTCTGGATATCCCACATTGGAGTATATAATAATTACATATTACTGATCACTTATTTTCTTTAACACTGAAACTGATATGTATTATGCTTGTGCATGTAACCCTTATACTGTGCCTGTACTATTTCCTTGTGTTATACAGGAGTGATTTTAATGGCTTCATCATAGCCTTCTGCTGAGAATACTGTTTCACAACTCATACAGTTTGTTTGTTTACTCAAGCGATTAACTGTGGACAATACAATCAGCCCAGATCTGTAATGAGAAATTCCTCTCATAAGTCAAATTCCAAATACTGAATAATAAGTTTTAGACCCAAATGTTAAAGATCCATTTTTTTCATTCCCAGGCAATGCTCAGCAGGAGGAAAACATGTTGCAATTAGCCTAGGCAGAATGAATCCTTAATTTAAATGTTGGTTTTGTTTGGTTTTATTGTCCTGTATGTATCCTCTTTTAACATAACAGTTGTTGCTGATCAAGTATATGCAAGGAAGTATAGTAATGCATCAAATTTATTACTGTACGTTTTCCTTACTAGATGAGACGCAGACAAAGGAAGGACCCCATTGTATCATTTAGGGAATGGTTACTGTGTCTGAGTCTGGAGAGTCTGGAGATCCCCCAGGATTCTGTATCAAAGATGTGTCATCCACAATTGGTAAGCATTACCTGTACATACACTATTTTGTGGTTTTATTTTAGATACATCTATACCATTTTCAAACTGTGGATTCATTTGATTTGTTTTCCTTTCTTTCTTAGAGATTAGTTGTTCATGTATGCTTTCTATTAGAAAATCAACAATTTTGAGAGTCTCTAATGTCAGGAATTTTCCAAGATCATTCCCCAAGTTTTGTTCTTAAAGCCGAGACAAGTCATAGTCCAGAGTCCATGCTGTGATCTATGCATAGCATAGCTATGTAATATTCCATTTGTTTACATTCAAAGGGGGTAAGAGTGCCCCTTATTGTATGTGTAGATTGTGTACAAGAAAGTTGATGATTAGCAATACAAACCGGATTAGAATCTGTCAGGTAAGGAGGTACCATCAACATTTTGACACATGCGATACTAACATAGAAGAGTTATTCATGTTTTTCTACACATTTTAAATTGATCGAATACTAGTGTTCTAATTTCTTCTGTGAGGGTAATTGAACAATGTTGTAAAGAGTCATGATTCAAGTCACTCAATTTACTTGATCAGATGTGTAACGATTTTTCCCATAGTGTGTACAGTGACTCAGAGTTAGGAAAGTTATTGGTATTGACTCGACTAGCTATCTTTTTCCTAACTCTATATATACGGTTGTTTAAAGGAAACTTATTTTTACCAGACAAGTTATTTGTTTTTCTAGGAAGTAGATCACAGTGAGTGGTATGTGATCGCATCATATCACAGTGGGTGGTCTGTGATGTCATCATATCACAGTGGGTAGTCTGTTATGTCATCATATCACAGTGTGTAGTCTGTTATGTCATCATATCACAGTGAGTGTGTTATGTCATCATATTACAGTATGTGGTCTGTAATGTCATCATATCACAGTGGGAAATCTGTGATGTCTTCATATCACAGTCAGAGATATGTGATGTCATATCACAGTGGGGGTATGTGATGTCTTCATATCACAGTGGGGTATGTGATGTCATCATATCAGAGTGCCATTGGATGGTCTGTTATGTCATATCAGAGTGCGTGGTCTGTGATATATTCATATCACAGTGGGTAGTCTGTGATGTCATCCTATCACAGTGGATGATCTGTGGTGTCATCACATCACAGTGGGGGTCTGTGATGTCATCATATCACAGTAAAATTAATTGATTCATTACGACTTTGGTACCTAGAGGTTTGACCGGAAACTATCAAATTGCAAAATGCACATGTATGAATAAGTAATTCTTCATTTGCAAAATATTTAAACAGTAATTCACTTTACATAGGCCTATTCCCAAATGTTATGATCAATTAGAGTTATAATCCATATTAAACATAGTCTAACAGTTCATTAATATATATCACTTCGTAATATTAAAAGAGAACTAGAAAAAGATTCACATAATGAATATATAACAAGCAGATGCTTAAATGTATATATCATATATATATATATATATATATATATATCAGTTGATATTCAAAACTGCCAGTAAAGTACTCAAAAGTATTTGGATTACAAAGCTACTTGTACTCTGATAATGACACTTAGATATTGGCACTCTGTACATACAGTATGTACTCGGCATACCCTGATTAAAGTAATTGACTACAACACAGGTACAGTATTGATTTCAGCCTTGATTTGAGTTGATTCTATATTTTATTCATTTAGTAAATTGTGCCAAGAAAGTGGCTTTGTGATTTGATTGAGGGCATTTTGATGATGCTATATACATTCACGCTAACTAGTTTATCCTTCAAGTTCAGCCAATGCTAGCTACTAAATTGATTCAAAATATATTTATATCTTGCTTGGATCAACATTTGGATTTGTTGAACAACTGTACTGACATAAACAATTGACTGACAGAAATGTTATCTTCCATGTTTGTAGCAAATTTTGAATATACTTCAATTGTAGATACCAGAGTTACATGCAGCCAGTTCAGATTTGAATGGGCTAGTATTAATAATGGGCTTTTAATGACCTATACACACATGCATTATATAGCAATCACCAATTAAAAATAGTAAACAATTGTAATGCAACATCCTGGTGAGATTATAGAATGATGGTGGAATCGGGTGGACTGACTTAAATTAAAATCCAAGCCACTCAGTTCCGAGAAAAGTCAGGGTCCAAGACAATTAGAGTCAACGTCGGAGTCCATATAAAATGGCATGAAGTCCAGACTATAGTACTACAGCCCTGTTTAAAACGTAGTGTTAGACGATGCAGCTACTGTATATACCTCACCATGTTAAATTTGACATTTGAAACTGTTTTTGGAATATGCAAATAGGCTAAGCATATTAACATTAGTCACTGTAGCTTCCTATCTAAGAAGTCTCTTGCTTTCTGTTATATTTTAACACAGTAGTGTGTTCCAATATTGGAAAGAAACAGACATGTATTGTAAAAAATTAAATCAGTGTGTGTCATCAATGAATCGTGTAGCTGATGAACAAATCGTCATAGTATTATCCTATGACCATGCAGTTTACAGAAATTAATACTTATGATGTACAATTAAAACTCTGCTGTATCCTGAGTACATATCAGACCATGTGCTTAAGATGGTAATGATTAAAACTAAGTTGAAATTTACATTCCATCAGCTCTAATTTTTTTGGTCTTTATTTTGAACAGGTAAGGGCCTTTTTGCTGACAAGAGCTTCTCATCTGGTGACTTTTTGATAGAATACAGGGGAACACTGACAGAGGCATCCCACTATGATAACATTGATGATCATCACCTAACATATGTTTATTATTTTGAACATGGAAAGAAGAATTTATGGTAAGCACTGTCATTTAACTTGTCCTGTCACTATATATTCAGAGCACTATTATGCATCAAAATAGCAGAACCATAGTTAAGGAATATACCATATTCTGAATAATTGTGAAGGAAGATAAATTGACTAAATTAGTTGATGTATGGAGCAACAACAAAGTCAGAGTGCACGGACCCCAAGGGGCCGGATTACAGGAATATATATAATCAGTTTTACATAACCTGTCATTTAAGATGACATTACCAATTTCGATTATCTCCTAATTACGATTCCGATAATCGTTTGAACACTATCCAATGCCAAAAGTATCCTAAGAATATATCTTCCCTACTAGTAATTCAAGAATTAATTAATGTATGGGCACCCATCAGGGAGGGGATGGGGTGGGATAAGGGGGAAGATTACGCACAACTTTTGTTGCAGGGCTTAACAAGTGTGCAAACAGAAAAAAGAAAGGAATAAAATATAACTACTACTAAGGAGTGCTTAATAATAATCATTCAATGTTTTACCAAAGAGTATAATGCAACACCTGCCTAAAGTCTTTCAAATCAATAGCAGAAAAATGCTATGATTTGGACACACATTACCTGGTTTTTGTTGTAGCTGTTATTATCAGATAAGAGATGAGAGATATTATCAAACCTAGGATTAATTGTGCTTTAGTATAATCCAACTTAGGTTTATGGGGAATTTGAGTTCCCTTACTTGCATTGAAACGTCAGCAAAAAAGTTTGACATGGATCTTCCTCTTTTCGTCAGTATTGATGCAACCTCAACCAACTGCTTGGGTAAATATGCCAATGATGCCTGGAAGGATCCCAATGCCAAAGTACACAAATCAATTATAGATGAGACCCCGCACCTTATTTTAATAGCAAGACATGACATCAGTCCCGGGGATGAAATTCGATATGATTACGGCAGAAAAGATGCACAATGGAGAAAAAAGGTAAGTCAATCAATCGTGTTGTAGATTTGCATGATACAATAATAAAGGAGCGTTATCGTGTATAATACAAGTCATTTTTAGAACTATTGCATTTACATCGCCTTTCTATACTTACCCTGGTTAACACATCTAAATATCATTTCCATCTAATCTAGCTCTATTTGGGTTTTTTTTACCGTGAAATAAGAGGTCAGGGTCACCCGCCCGACCTAGTACACCATTAATATTTACCCACTCACATGAGTTACATGTGTGGCTAACCTAGCTGATCGAATTTACTGTAAAAATCAGGATGCTACCGGATTCTTAACTTTTTCGAGTGGATTTACGATTGGGTTTGCATGTTGGATTACTTAAGGACCTCTGGCCAGATTTTGGCCTTCTGAGTGTCCAAACTTGAGTATCATTTTCCTAAAAATGTTTGGCCAGTAGCATGGCCCCATCTGTAGATAGACTTGCATTGAGGGTAGCCTATGCTCGTAGCCGAACACACTAAGTCTATATAGAGTTTTACCACCTGTCTCGACATAATTAATGCACTATCTACTGTGTCTAGAGTGACACAACCTTTTAGTACTGACCTCTAACCGATGACCATTGATCAGTGACTCATTCTCATTCTACCATACAAAAGTATATGAATGTGTTTTTAGAGCAAATTTGTATCCTTGTCAAACCTGTGGGGCAGCATAAGGTTCTCAAAAACCACCAGATTAAGAAGGATACATATCCAGGAGATTTGATACAGTGCAAGGAAGTTGTTGTTTATCTTTAATAGTGGAGGAAACACACACAGATGGTTAAAATAACATCCCAAAAAAATACACATGGTCACCGGTTAGAGGTCGGTGCCAAAAGATTACATGTCACTCGAGGCACGGTACATAGAGTGCATTAGTTATGTTGAGACAGGTAAGTGAGTCATTCATAAATACCCATACCAGTAAGTTGTGGTGTTTATAACATATTCTGGGGCTATCATTTGTGTTTACAGATGATACATCCAAGGCATATAAAGCAGGCTCACCACATGTGCCACGCAAAGCTGCAAAAAGGAAATTTTGGAGCACAGAAGAAAAGGACACTATAATGAAACATTTCTCAAGCATGATTTTACTGGGCAGGCTTCCAGGTAAAACTGAAATTGAGAGAGTAAGGGCACAAGAGAAAGTACTTCATTCTAGATCGTGGAGAAACATCAAAGATTTCTGTAGAAACTGTATTGTCTCCAAAGCAAGGAAGTTGTGATGACGAGATCTTAAAAGCAAAGTCAGTGAGGTTGTTAAACATTTAAACAAAACAAAACCTAATGTTCTGTGTATACTTTTACAGTTTTAAAACAAGATTTAGTAGTCATTTTAGTTGGCATTAATAATGCTATATTCCTTTAGTTTTTCACGAACAATATTTCCAGATTTTAATTAATTACTAGAAAGTTTATTATTCATTTAAATAAAATGAAACCTAGGCTCGCATGTGCACTCTATCACATTTTCCATCTTAAAAGCAGAATTTGTTACTACAGCATGATCGATAGAAAAGAACACTTATTCAACTTATTTCCACTTTACTAATTTTAGATTAGTAATTGGAGAAAGGTATAAAAAAGCATTTCATGTTCTAAAGTTATTTTTAGTTTCCATTAAGAAGGTTTTATGCTCCTTTCATTTTTTTCACAAAAAAGTTTTGGTAAGCTTGTGAGGTTTCTTAATCATTTAAATGAAACAAATGTAAACTATGTGCACTTTATTACATTTTCTATCTTAACCGAGGTATAATTTCTGCAGTATAACAGGATTTGTTAGCCAAGTACATAGGTTGCACATTTAGATAGAACAGAAACCATATTCAACTTTTTTCTGTGTTGTTAAAATTATATATAGTACTAGTTATTGGTTTAAGTTAGGAAAACATTTCTAGTTTCTTTCCTAAAATAATTTTAGTTTGCATTAAGAATGCCAAGTTCCTTCATTTTTTATAATATTTTCACAAGATGATAATAATTATTAAGTTTCTTCACCATTGAAATAAAACAAAATATAAGCTCATATATGTACTTAATAAGAAGTGCATTGGATACATATTTTGTGAGAAAAGAACTTTCTTTCAACTAATTTCCACTTTGTTAGAAACATGGATAGAACTGAAAATTAATGATCGGTAAAAGCTATAAAAACCATTTCAATTTCTTTCCTAAACTTAATTTTAGTTTACATTAAGAATGTAATGTTTCTTTCTTTTTTAACAAACAATATTTTAATAAGATTATCATTAATTATGAGGTTTCTTATTAATTGATATATGCAAATCTTAGCTATCATGTGCACTTTATTACCATTTTTTAGCTGATACCAGCAACGTTGGTGAGCTTATAGAATCGACTGGTGTCTACATGTCTATCCACAATTTACAAATTGTTCCTACAATGTTTTATGGATTTGTATGAAAGTTGAACACAATAATTATCGAGAGTTGGACCATTTGAAATGTTCAGGAAATTCAGGTCATTAATTAGGCGGTCATATTGGGTCATTGTTTGAAAATATGCAATATGCTTCTGTCTCACATACAATTATGATTTTTTGCAAAAGTTGCTCATAATTAGTATTGAATAGCAGTCCATTTGGGGTGTTTAGACATTTTTGATGAAAGGCTATCTAAGGGCCATTTGGGCCCATTGTTAGAAAACCTGCACAACACTTCTGTTCATACAGTCTTGAATGGATTTTTTTCAAAAAGTATTCATAATTATTGTTGGGTAGTTGGTCGTTTGGGTGGGGCGTTCAGAAATTTGAGGACAAAGGTTGGTATGGGTCATTTGTGCCGATCGTTAGAAAGGGTGCAAAACACTCTCCTCCCAAAGTCGTGCATGGATATTTGCCAAAGTTGCTCAGAATTATTGTTGGGGGTTGGTCATTTGGTGTGTTCAGGATTTGGAGGTCAAGGTCATCTCAGAGCCATTTGGGCCCACTGTTAAGAGACATATAAAATGCAACCTGCTGCTACAATCTTATATGGATTTTGGCAAATGTTGCTCAAATTATTGTTAGTAGTTATCCATTTGGGGTGTTCAGAAATTAAGTGCCATTTGTGCCATTGTTAGAAAACATGCAAAATGCTGTTCCTATGGTCTTGCTTGGATTTTTCCAAATATTTCTCAAATTATTGTCAAGTAGTGGTCCATTTGGGGTGTTCAGGAAGTAAGGGCCATTTGGGTCTATTGTTAAAAAGAACATACAAACTGCTTCTCCTACATGACAGTATTGCATATATTGAAGGTTATGTTCAAGTACTGAAACCTCTTCTTGTACATGATATATTATTGTTGAATAGTGGTTATATGTGCTGTTCGAATAATATGGGGTCAAAGGTTATGTTGTGGCTTGTGCACCCCACATACCTGTATATAATTCGGCTTGAAATATACTAGTGTCAGCATTTAAATGTAGTGGCTTTTAGCATCTATATAGCCCTGCATACATGATATTTAAAGATGCACATCTCTGTCAAGGTGTTGGGAATTCCAGGTCAAATTTCAACTGGGTTAATTAGCAAATGACACTCCATGTATGAGCATCTGCACCATTGGTGCTCTAGTTTATAAAAACATCCTATTTCCACTTAAAACACTGCTGAAAAAATGAAATCCATATTTTAGTTGGAATTAAAAATGCTATATTCCTTGTGTTGCAGTTTCTTAAACCTAAGCTCTTGTGTGGAATTTAAATCATTTTTGACATAAAATTTGTAGTTTTAGTTTCAAAGATTTCTTGATTCTTCTACTTTGTATTACTGTGCATTTTAAATATTAGTGACTTATTTTGAGCTGCCACCTATCTGTTTTGGTCAGAATTATGTATTTGTTCAGATACATGACCCTTCTGCAAAACATCTTATTTAACTTTGTTAAGTTTGAACATGTTACTGTTTGTTGCTTAATCATTTTGGAGAAAACATGTGTTATGTTATGAATATCTTGCTATAATCTGTCATTTTCTTTTTTCAGTATATCGAAACAAGCTTTTATGGTCAGTAGATCATATACCTACGTCTGTCACTCTTTACATGAATACATTTGAAATCACAAGGGGAGGGGGCGGCCGGACCCCTCTGGATTTGTCTTGGTATCCAATTTACGAAAAATGGGCATTTTTAGGTCACCTATTTGCAAAATGGTGCCATATTAATATGTAAAATTGTGCCAGATTTAAAAAAGTACAAGTAAAAATTCACTCCAAAAGAAAACCTCATTTCAGGAAGAAAAAAATTGAAATCTCAAGGGTGTCCAGACCCCTCTAGATTCCCCTTGGTATCCACTTTAGGAAAAATGTGGATTTTAAGGTCCCCTATCTGCAAAATTGTGCCAGATTAAAAAAAGTAAAAACTTTAAAAAAAATACATCCGCCAATGTTCCCTAGTTTGTTTTACTATATCAATTTATATTTAACAGTAGTATGTGAACCATCCTTGGGGGGAGAGCCCCACAGCTTCTGAAAATTCAATTTAGGCTGATGATAATAATATCCTGAGGAGTTGCATTTCTCTGTTGTAAACTGCAAGGAATGCATATTCTCATTCTTCTGTTATCGGAGTGGACATATTATGTAATCGTTTCCTCAGTTGATAAGCTGCACTCTGTTAAGAATAGATTCTCTCCTCGGTTGTTGGCATTTACTAAATGTTCATTATCTCGGTTGATAGGCTACATACACCTAGGGATACATCGATTCTAATTCATGTCCGAGTCTGTTGACAATGAGTCACATGGACGGATCAATGATTAGAGTTTGGGAGGGGCCATGGACAGTTGTTGTTGACAATGCCTCATACTTATGATTGATCATTCATCCGCCCCCCCCCCCTCCATACATCCGCCCTTGTTGCACATGACTAGGAATATATCGATTTTCTCATCGATTGTCGGCGTGTCCTAGAGTTCTTCATTATTTCGCATGTTGTGCGGCACACAGCTAGAGATCTGCATATGCCTACATCTATCCTCATTGCTCTGTTGTCCGCGGTCTGGACCGTTCGTTAGTTGTAGTTGACAAGTTGCACACGGCTAGGAATATATAGCAATTTTCTCCTCGGTTAGCGGTGTGTATATACTAAAATTAGGAATACTGTATATCAATTCTTTGCACCGTTGTTGGCGTGTAATAAGTGTTCATTATCTCACATAATGGGCTGCCATGTACAGTACCTAGGGATACATCTATTTTTATTAATCTGTTGCCGGTGTGTACATTTTTGTTCCTGGCAGTGTTGTAGTCGATAACTGAATGTCCGATACCTGGAGAGACGAGACCAACAAAATGTGGTATCAAAACCAGTCTCCAGACCTACATCTCTGGTACATACTAAAATTATCTTGCATGATAGGCTGAACACAGCTAGGGATATATCTATTATCATTAATCTGTTGTCATTGTGTACCTTTTCTTAGTTTCCTAGCTAGCTTGACAAGCTGGCTGCACACGGCTATGAATATAGGCTATCAATTTTCTCCTCGGTTGTCGGCGTGTACTAATGGTTTGTTATCTTATGTAATAGGGAGCACACATCTAGAGATGTGCTTTCATCTATTCTGATTCCTCTGTTGCCGGTGTGTATATTTTGTTCTCTCCTCGGTTGTCGGCGCACACCTACTAAACTTATCTTGTATGATAGGCTGAACACAGCTAGGGATACATATATTGTCATTCCTCTGTTGCCATGGTGTACCTTTTCTTAATTTTCTAGCTTGACAAGCTGCCTAGGTATATAATCAATACTATCTTCTGCAGTGTTGACGTTTACTAATTACTCATTATCTCACATAATATGTTGCGTACATCTAGGAATTAATTTATTTTCATTCATATGTTGTCGGTGTGCACAATTGTTTTGTGTCCTCTGTTTAAAATGTGTACACCAAGGGCGGATCCAGGATTATAGTTCGAGAGGGGCTGTGGAAATATGCTGTTGGTAATGCCTCATATATAGGTTTATATGCAGAACTTCATAGTAGTTGTTTCTTAACAGTATGAGTCTCTCATGAATTCCGCTATCGCTGTACACGGCTATAGACTGATTCTCTTCTCGGTTGTCGGCGCGTACTAATTGTTCATTATCTTGCATAATAGGCTGCACACAGCTAGAGATATACATGTCTACATATATTCTCCTTCCTGTAGTGTTGTTGGTTTGTACCGTTTGTTCGTTTCCTTTGTGACAAGCTGCACACGGCTAGGAATATGCATAGTCGCAAATGTCACCGCCAATATATTATTATAATAAAATCCTGGACATTTCTCGCGCATTCACAAATTTTATTCTGCCCTCTTTTCCAATATTGTGATCTACGTTACAAGTGTCACCTCATATGCAGGGTCGTAAATAGAAGGGGTGACGGGCGATTCGCCTGCTAATATAAAGAAATCGTCCGTTCAAAAAAATGATCAGGGCGATAAAAGGTAAATATGATAAAATCACCCCTCCAATCTTTCCACAAGGTTGCCCAAGGACATTCTTTGCATATGACTTCAGCCAGTTTTGTTTCCCCCGTCTTTTCGTATCATTTTCATCATACATTCTCTAATTTACTTCAGTAAGTTATTCACCGAACGTTGTACGTTTCTATAACTTTTTTACCATTGTTACATTGATTCCACTACGAAATGTATGTAGTTTTGAAAGACCCGCACCCAAACTCTTAAATCATCAAGATCACATCTATAATTGCACGTGCGACGCTATCATATGTAGTTGACCGCCCAGAACTACTGCATTACATACAGTATCAAGCTTGCCAATGAATGAAACGTGGTGAAATTTTGTATATGCGATGGGAAAGGAAAATTACCTTTAAGAGAAAATGAGGTGAACAAAAACTAGTTTAAGGCAAGACAGTTGTCATCAAGGGGGCAGCAGTACACATTTGGAAATAGATTGGCTCGTTTGTCAAAGAAAAAAGGGCCGGGCCAATTTCAAATATTATGTACAATAACTACACACGTCCGTGGTGAATCAAATATCGATACCTTCATTAGAGACACATTTATTGTAAAAAACAATTTGCGGTCAATCGTAACAAAGAAAGTTCAACACATAATTACTGTTTAGAAAATACCTTTTCAATTTCGAAAATGTTACCGTAACGTTATTGTCGCAGGTAACAATATACTGTTAGCTGATGGTACACTTAAATGATATGGCAGACTTGCTGAGAAGGTTTATGAGCTGAGTTCATCAAGGGAAGCTTGACACTGCTTATTTCACCAGGAATAGCGTATGGACATACATGGCTCTTGAACAAACGTACAATAAAGAGGGTAAGACTTAAGCCTTCAAATACAAGTTCACAAGCTTTTACATTTTTCTTTACAAAAGAAAAATAATGTACATGATCATACGAAAAGTCTGACCCAAATTCAAAGAATGGAAATTTGATTACGGGAACATTGTGTTTCATAAAAAGAGGGGAGAGTTGATAGGAGAAAAGAAGATTCCTCCTATGAATGAAAATAGTACTTTTCCTACAAGATCATCGGATTAACGACATGAGCAAAGGGAACAAATGTAACTTCATCCTTGATTCCTTAAAGAGATTTGAAGAAACTTTTTTTTCTATAGGCTTCACGAGTCTACCTTGCCAAATATATGTTTTATATGATTATATGCCAAAACATATGGTGATCTCGAACGTCTAACACCGTCCATTATGGGAAAAACGGACGTAAAACGGACGTACAGTAAAGAGAGATGAAGAGCGTGAAGAAGCGTACACTTGTAACCTTGCTATTAAAATAGTGTTTGTATAATGGATTGTTTTTATCTCACTTACATACGAAGACATGTTTTATATTAAATAATATAGTATTAATTTAAAAGGAGGTGTTTTTTGTGTCAAATATGTACTGTTAAAAAAATATGCCTACTTAATTTTAGACCAATATTATATAGTGGATTCATATAACGATAATACCCACTTTTGCCATTTTTTTCCCACTTTCGGTAGTATATTGCTTCATATCTATTCTAAAAATCAGTTAAGTTATATTTTGGGAGATACAAATGGTCAACAAATTAAAAAAATAGAATTCTACACGTGAAGAAATAATTAAGTCGTCGGTTGAAATTTAATAGAACTCGTGGTATATGGTAAAACATTTGACTATGCAAATTCATTTCTTAAAAAACTTTCATATGTTTGGTCTCCCGGCTGAAATATCTACAATACTTTCAGAGGGCAATTTTGTGCTATGCGACAGTTACATTTTCTTTCCCCCTTAACCAAAGGAATCGTGTATCAGGCAACAGTAAAAACAGAAGAGAAGAAAGAAACATACGTAGGACTAGCAGCCACA
>WXZC020000195.1:0-14446 GCA_011317855.2 Paelopatides confundens
ATATTATCGAAACTATAATTGATCTCGCGTATTTGTTTTTATCTTGGGGGGGGGGTTGCAGGCACAATAAATGGAAGTATTTTCATCATGTTGTTTGTTAAACATGGCATATTTGAACAGTCAATATTTGGGTGCGGTGGATATATAACAATTCATATGACACTGTTGTTTGTAAACGTGTCACACGGAATGGATACAAGGAAGAGAAAACATAGTTTGATGTTGTATACATGGAAACTGCTGTGATATATCGTGTATGATAGTGTTGGGGTGACGTGTGGTTGTTGTAATTTCAACTGACATGTGGTTGAGATAAAAAAAACTTGTCTTGGCAGATGGATGCAAGAGAACGGGATTTGAATAAACGTATACAATTTGAGGTCAGCTACATGTAAATAATGTCATGTAATGTGCAAATTGGCGCCATACTGAAGAGATATTCACAAATAATTCTATCAAAAATCTAATTAAAAGAATTTTTCAGAGAACACACACCACCCAACCACCCACTACAGTTATAGCATGCAAACGTTTGGTTTATGTGACTAAACTGTTATGTTTATTTAAATGGCCTAATTAAGAGTGCGTATTCTCGGCCCACAACACCCCCCCCCCCAAAAAAAAACCCACCAGAAGTACGTACCTACATGCACTTGAACTGCGGTCTGTGTTTCGTAATTGTCAGGAGCATAAAACATAAACGTATATCGTCCAATGACAATCGGTTACCTAAACACCATATATGTTATATATGTGACAAGTGTTTTTATCTTATATTTGGAGGATAATATTTTGTCTGGCTAGGATTACACTCTAAAAAGAAAATAGTGAAAATTCACTCCAATTGAGTGATCACTGGCTACAATCTTTGAAAGAGTGAAATTCACTCCAATGAGAGTGAATTTTCACTCTTTCAAAGAGTGTAGCCAGTGATGACTCCATTGGAGTGATTTTCACTCTTTCATTTTTAGAGTGTAACAATGACTATTATCAGAAAAAATATGAAAAGAGTAAATAATTAGTGGCAATCGACGAGAAAAGACGAACCCCAGACCTGTTCGCACTATTTGTATACCATATGGACTATATCCCTTTACTAGTAGTATGTAAAACCAGTTATAAACTTTAAATACAATATTAAAACTATCTTGATGGTCTTTTTCTAATAAAACTGTCCAAAACAGGCCCTGATACTAAATACAGATACCAGCCACACCATCAGAAAAATACAAGGTATGTGACATGTTTTCATTTTCTTTCTTGTGTATATCAAATTTAATCATTTTGAAAAATGGTATTGAGTCGAGAAATGTTACAATTTCATCTGTCAAGTGTTTTCTTTTGAATAAAAGTTTGACATACACCACCTCTCTTATTGCATTACCAACATTTACATGTAAATAACCTGCGGTATGCTAAAGCTGTTTGTTTTTCATTTCGGAAATATTGAAAACAAGTATCACAGATAATCAGACATATCAGATTAGGTTGTATCCGATCCGTGTTTATTCTACAGGGGACGTATCTTCATCTCAATGTACTGGGTATTGTAATTACCACCGGGGAAGTTGAGCCAATAAGGACCACTATAACTCCATGGATAGTTCGGCATTGCATGATGACAATACCGGCCATTGACATTACTCCCGTGAAACCACCATCCATTATCATAATAACTGGCACAGTGATAAGAGGAGTGAGCATCGTTGTCACGGTCTCTTGTGGAAAATGGCTGTCCTCTATGAGCATCCATGGCATCGTAACCTTCAGTGAAGAACAAAATAGTAATATGTTATGTAAAACATCAATTACACTGGGCGGTGTTGGAATGATTCCCTTTTCATTTCACATTTGATTATAGTGCAATAGAACATCCGTGTGTGTGTGTGTGTTACCTATGTATAATTTATACAAAGATGGTGTTCATAATTCAATGCATTTGTGTAGGTACCGTATATGGTCATTTATAATACAGGCGAATAATTAACATATATTGGGCCAAGTGTGTAAAACATGCGGTTTAATTGAAATACAATGAATAATGAAAAGTTAAACTTGAGGCCAATTAATTCCATTGTTAAGGAACGTGTTTATTTGTATTACATACTTGTTTACATCTATTGTTGCATTAAACACCAAACTGAATCGCGCATTTTTGTTTTTGATAATATATATTGTCCTTCTTTTCTCTTCTCTTCAAACGATGGAGAGATCGACAAAAAAATCGTATAGTAGAAGAAAGACATTTCGAGTAATAGTGTGGAAGAACTAGACGTTATGCAGTGAAGTATAGGAGACTAAAATAAAACACATGTACTTACTCCATATTATTATCTTTTCGTCAATATGTTGGAAATGTATATTTAGGCTCCACCCATTGACATGTTTGTTTACCATTTTTGCTATATTACTTTTGTTTTAACCAAGACGGGAAGTAACTTAAGTTAAATTAATATAATAACTAAATATTCCGCTACCTAAATGTTTAACTAGTATAAGTGATTATGTATAATTATAGTTTGGGAATCGATTCTGATGAAAATGTACTGCATATGTAGGACGGAAGAGGGTCATATCTATAACATTGTAAATATTAATAGCAGCATTATGAGAGTGTTAATATAATTGTTTATGTATTATGTTATGTAACACGATATAATAGCTATATGATGTGGCTATATGTCATAATACAGCGCTAGACAGAAATTAATCTAACATAGTTGTTATTGTTTAACTTGCAAATGAAATAACAATAACATACAAAGTAAGTGTTGAAGACTTTAAAGTGGATTGATTTATTGTATTTTAATTAGTTTAGTTTGAAATTGGTAAGCTCTAAAGGGTTGCTTTATTGTGTTTTGATATTCACGATATTATTTATTTAGAATATATGCAGGCAATTATATTTGACATTTTATTCTTTATACGATGCATCTACTTTCCAAACGTTAACTATAATAACACTCATACATGTTTATAGTAAATATGAATCCAAGATAAAGTAACAGAAAAGTAATTGAAATTAGTCATACTTAATATTCATTGGTCCATGGTATTCTGGTTCGTAAATCATTTACGGTTTACAATACAATGCGACTGTTAAAGTGAGGATTTCGATGGGATAAGCCACCATTTCACTTCAAGAAATATTACTACTGTGTTCCTTTTTTTGGTTTAAACGGATTGTCAGGTATTAGTATGAAAATATGACACATATATATTGTGAAATAACCAAAATTCCGGGCGAAACTAGCGTCATCATAACACACTAATTTACGTTCTAACGATAACTCAATCTGAAATATATTCAAATAAAGAACAATATCAAAGCTTTCAAAAATTTGGTATCATAATTTTACTTTTAAAATGTGTTTACTTCATAATATAATGTTTAAGTTTAGAGACGCCAGACTGGTTGGGATATAAATTTGCACCTTCCTATGATTATTATATATCTACCCTGAACAGGGTCGCATTATGTGAATCCTCTTATTGTTGTTGCCATATTCATAAATGCTTGATATTGCATATCCACTTGTTGAATGCCATCCACTTATCGGTGGTAGCTTGGGATTGCTGGATAAAACACTACACAGCAACATTCAATTTAAGATGAATATAATATAATATCGTGTCAAAGCGAATATTTCATAAATTCGTGTGGTATAATATTTATATAACTATATTAAAAACAGCCGCATTTTTAACCGGCGTCCTATTTCATTATATGATATATAAAACGTAAAATTCAAATCTTACCTGTGAACAAATGTAGGTTGAATCGGTTCCTATTCTATCATAATTCATTATTTATTGATAACGTGAAAATAATCGGATGATCTCACATTTATTTCAACTAAGCGGTTTAACTTTGATTAGAATATGTGAGGTTATGCTTCCTTGTAAATCCTATCATATACAAATATATATGGCCAACATTTACTAACCTACTGTACTTGTAGAATCGTATTCACCCAGACCAACCATCTTGTATTTGGTACCCTCATCACTAACACGAAAAAGATTGTATTTTACAAAATAAGGATCATCGCTCTTTGAAATGAAGTCGATTCGAAGTTCGTAGTCCTTTTGATTTGTAATATAGGCAAGTTTTTCATTACCAAGCCAGAATTCTCGATGAACAAATCCGAATCCGTTTTTGTAGTCGTTCCAGTCTCGATTAAAGTCGACTCCGTTGTCCATTCGGCGCTGAATTACCTGTGATATAAATTCATAAAAAGTATAAGTTTGGTAAATGCAAGCTCAGACATACTCAGCAATTCCTACATTGTTTAACATTGCTACTGTAAGCAACTTTGCGAAGTGATCAGTAACTATTTACCAAGAAATAATTATTGATACTCTGTAAAAATAAATTTCAAGTGATCACATTTACATATTGTGTAACTGTAAATAGAAAGATAAAGATGATTATTATTACTTCCTAATATGCTATAAAATTACAAATGGTCACTTATTATCAAACCTGCTACTGCCTTCTTCGTAGCCCTTTGCCTTCACTTAAATATTTATTTGTTTAATTTGGCCATTTGAACATGTCTGGGAATACTTTTGGGGGTTAAAGACTTTCAGAAAAGTAATTTTGGAAACTTGCATTAATGTATAACACACTATAATTTGGGATCAATACCAATCGCCTTTAATGTAGTAACGTTACGTTATTATATCACTATAGAAGAGATACAATAACAGCAAATATATGCTATACATGATATGACAAATATGTATAACACACTATAATTTGGGATCAATACCTATCGCCTTTAATGTAGTAACGTTAATTATATAACGTATATCACTCTAGAAGAGATAAAATAACAGCAAATATATGCTATACATGATATGACAAATGTGTAACATACCATCCAGCCTCCTGCATCGACAGTGTTGTTACAGTAGACAGCAAATGGTTCAAGATATCCATCTGGTTGTATGAGGTAAACACCGTCAGAAGACTCCCCATCACATTGTTCATATACCTCCTTACAATCTCTCGGGTACTCGGGTTGCTGGTAGAAGAAGTACGAGGTATCTAATGGAAACAAAATTAAAACAATATCAAATTTGAATCCTTCAATCCTTATTATTCATTTCCATTCATATAATGTCTCTAATAATTCATTACATATACCTTACAGTATAACCCATAACCAAAACAAAATGTAATTAGCGCAGTGCTGCGAAAGGTAAGCGTGTATGTTTCGAGCCTCGTCCCACCGTCTCTCTCCCACCAACACAGACGCTTCCCCCAAAATAGACACTTCAACCAATGAACATGATCTTCAACTGAATGATAATCTCATATATGACCTTACCTACATTAGAGCTCCTCTTATTCCTCGTTGAAACTTCGTCCTGACCGCTATTTTCATGTAACCCCTGTATTATAGACAATAATTTAGACGTAAACTATAACTTTATAAACCATAAATTCGAATTAACCTGAGAAAAGGCAATCTTAATATACAAACAAGCTGATAGATTATTCTAAATTCGGTATTCTTATGCATTTAAAAATACCAAGGACGACTTGATGGAATTTAAATCGTCACGACCCTGCAGCAATGGGATGTTGTCCAAGAAATAATTATGCCTAACAATATTTTGTATTATTTTACAGGATTAAAAGTAAAATAAATACATCCCAGTTGTTTTTACTAAAATCAAATTGAAACACATAGTCAGCTGTATAGCAACAAATATGTTATAAAATCAGATATTGGTCATACATATTAAAAATTCAACAATTATTGCCACCTTGCATGTGCCCCCCCCCCACAAACGGGGAAATATAATTGTCTAATTTTGCCATCCTCGTTGCAAGTGAATAATTTAATTCTATGGTCAAAACATCTACAAACATTATTTCGAAAGTTGTGGTATTTTTTAGCGTAGGATATACTGGTGACATTTAACATATTTCACTAAACTTAGAAACAGATTTGTATACGTGATGAATACTTTCCAACCTAAGTATAAATAATATCTGACAAAAGGGTGGTCTCGATTTGAAAAGAGGAAATACGTTTGTGTAATACAAAAGACCTATCGCCAAACAAAAATATCCAGCAGTATTTTAGAAGTGGAGACTAAATCATTTGAGCATTACGTGTACGCTCGACATTATATTCACACAATCCGGTATATGTTCAAATTTTAAACCTAAACAACGGAAATCGTTCGGAAAAAAAGTAAGTGATTGAAAAGCAAATATTAAGAATATGTATTGTCTGAAATATAATCAACGAATATTATCGGAAAGGGACATCACCATCATTATCATGCATTGTTCTTTGTGTTGCATGGTGTGATTAAAATAAGATAATATGATAACAATAAGAACTAAACAAGTATTTGAAAGCATATATAGGTGGTCTCGTATGAACTAGGTGGATGAGCGAATGCAGGTACTAAGGACTGGATGAATGGATTTAAGCTATTCTGAGACTGTTGTAAGGGGGAATATGTTTACTCTTGTACTACTCTTTTCAGAATAAAACATAGTTTACCTGGAGTAATGACGTATACCATTCTTTTTCCATGAGGAAAATGGGCAGGCATATTTTGCCACGATGATAATTAGGCCTACTGATTACAACACCAGAATACTCGTCTCGAACACATCATAACGTTAACCATATTAAATACGTTGCCGTGGCCTGATCGTTCTGTGCAACATCATTTACCTGCGGTTGTATGAGTATTTTCAGGGATAATTCTGCATAATCTTTTTTTTTTCTTTTTTTTCGGTCTAAAATATCTCCTAAATCGGCATTCCATGCGGCCGCTTGTGCATTGGTGGTATAGGGGGCGCCTATATTATGTAGTACATATTTCTACTAGTACAGGCTACTACTACATGTCCATTCCACCCGTAATGCAGTAGGCTGCTGTAGCGTAACTATCCAACGTTATTTTAGCGTTAGGGTGTACATCGACAGTTTAACCGTAGGTATAACGTACGTTAAGCCTATATACTATGCACCACCCCCTTAAAAATAGCATAAATATTTTGTTTTCTTCGGGAAATGTTAATACTGTATTTTAAAACCGTTGTACGAAGCTGTAAATATGCCTTCTTCGAATGCAGTGCAGAAAGTCTGTACTTGTGATTTTCACATTTAAATAAACATGGAATCATCCCTGATTATTGAAGAATATAGTTGTTGCAAACTACAAACTTAACATGAAATTATCCACGATAGTTCTTGTTAACACACCTCTTTTGAATTATTGAATTCATTCAGTTTGATTTGGTTACTGATTTAAATATTTTCCCATGCTTTTGTATAGATACGCTTATTCGTTTTTAAAATATTAAATGAATGTATTGGCGAATAAGGCTCTTTTATAGGGAGTTTTCAATCTCATGGGGTGGAGGAAAGTAGGGATTCTTTCACCCGCCCCTGCTGGTTACGTCATTGGGCCGGGGTAAATAGTTTGAGGGAAAAAACTGACAGTTTAATAAAGTCCACGATGTTTATGCTACGATATTTTATAATTATCAAGATGATGCGTGAATGTAGCGTATATACGTGGAAACAATAATTATTTGCATCCAATTAAATGGTATAATGATGAAGTCTGAAATTAATGTCATTGCTTAATAGATAACATCATACTTAATTACAAAGATAGTCTCACTGGCGAAAAGTGCAACCCCTTTCGTAGCTGGGACTGTTTTCCAAAATAAAACACATCAGTGTAAGACAAAACGAGTTTTTTAAACATTGTTATTGTTTGTATATCTTCCACGTATTTAATGAAATGACAATATAACTGGTGATGGATTGTCACAATTTGACTCAAGTATCCTCCTTGTGGATAATGATATGTTACCCCTTCTCGTCTCTGTAGGTCGATGGGAAAAATTGCGACAGCTGGTGCAGCAGGTTTTGCTTTAATTGTTACTGACACTACCGTATTTCATTTACTCTCCATGGGTGGTTAACCAACTCTGGAGACGCCAATACTTAACTTTCCCAACTACGATGTTATATCGTTGAGCACTGAGCAAGACAGCAGTGTATGTCGTTTTACTGTTTGAACGTCCTATGCATGACCCGCTTAGGATTCGACCTCCAAACCACCGGCTGCAATGCGGTTACTCTAGCCACTGGGTCACACGGCTATGATATGCTCTATGGCACTAATATACGCGTACATAATTAAATTCAATAATACCATGTAATTTAGCCTTCGGATTGGCTAATAATGTACGTGTATACATTCCAATTAATACCCGTATATATTTGATTCAATACGCACGCTTATGTAAGATGGTCCCATAGCACCTGTCATACAGGTCATGTTAAACATTTTCCGAGGACGACATGCGAACATCGCGCAAAAGGAATAAAAAAATGTGAATTGGATAGCGTAATAATCGGACGATTCTATATCTGTTCAACTTGTTCAAGACGTTTTCAAGTAGCTTACTCGACGAACTTTACAGCTCTCCAATAACATTAATACAAATTAATAAACTTAAATTATTGTTTGAATGTACATTTACATGACACAAAAGGCAATGAAAGTTGACTAAAATGTATACTTGTAAGTCTAGATGTTGCGGTTTTTTGTTTCGGTATTATGATATTTATTAATTGTTGTTCTCAATACAGTGTGTACATTGTGTGATATGTAGATTGTTTAAATTGGTATTATTATAGCTCTATGAGAGACACCTCCATTACTCCGTTACTTTGAACCACAATCCGAATCCATAATTACCGTTTTGAATTGCACTTCATACGTATACGTATGTGATATAACGCATGAAAAAGCTGGCGATGTTAAACAATTGTTATGATATATACGTTTCTAACTTAGTATTTAATAACAGCGCTTGGGTTTAAACATGCATTGTAATATTTGCAAACAGTAGCATCTCATCATATCATTACCGCAGGAATAACGTTTAAAAGTTAGTGACGAAGTTTTCTAATTGGCTGAAACTATAGTATATGCACGTTGTCCAATATCATTCATCAAGTTATAGATCTATATATTAATATTTGATATTACAATTAAAATATAAGAAAATGTGAATTTGTAAATATTTTTTATAAGTATATATTTTATTTGTCTATTTCTTATTTATATATTTTTCTAAATATATGTTATTAATGTAGGTATAGATATACATATACAATGACACGTTTGCCATAATTTGTTTCGGAACATCACGGTATACTATGTGGTCAAGTAGTAAATTGTGAATGAGTGATACGTATACACAGTATAAGCGATACATTTACGAAACAGCTTTGGTAGACTTGATATTGATATGTGAAGGGAAGTTGACATGGTTATTTTTTATTTTTGTGATGCTCACATTAATTCATGACTTTAGCTTTCCAAGTTAGACAAAGTACTGTATACCTTTTTTTCACTTACGGTATTTAAATAAATATCTAGCAAGCAATGATCATCGTACATTCACTAAAAACATGTCTTGTTTAAGTGTCATATGTATTGCTCCCAAATATTACTCTGCTAAACTGTACTTTAAGTTCATACTGGTTATTACCCAGTCATTGACGAGTGTGGCATTAAAAGGGTGTCAGATTGAAATATTGTTTATTATCTAGCATTTATATATTGACATAATTGTCAAGAGTCAGAGACACATATTTTATTCCAATCAATACATTAATATATTGCATTTTCTGCGTTTACTATTTAGGTAGTGATGTACATACTTATATTAACAACAATGGTTTATATTAAAATCGATATTACTAATATCTTATATATGTAATTCATATACCGTTATATTGTAAAACCTCTATAATAGTGAACAGATGTGTGTGAATATAAACTTCAGTTTAAAATTGGCGTTGTAATTATTTTATTTTTATATAGCTGTAATTGAAAGGAGATACTATTTCAAGAATGTATGATTACCTGATCTCATTTGTTAATACTGTGCCTTAAACAATTACAATGAATACAATATGACTCAATCAAAAAGTATACACGTGTCAATATTTCTTGTAATAGACTAATTAAACAAAAAAAGCGAAAGTTAGACAAAACCAATTAGATTAGACATTTGAGGGAGTGTAATTCTGCAAACGTTTGAGATCCCGGTTTAAATAAACTATAGTGACCAGAAATAAAATGAAAACGTTTTTTAAAATAGGAAAAGTTTAGGGAAATTAAACAAAACAAAAAACAATTTTAGGTAGGAAAAGTTTTAAAAAATGTCTTTACATTTTTTTTAATTTTTTTTTTATTTTCCTTAAATTTTTCCTATTTTAATATTTTTCTTTTACTTTTCTAAAAAAAAATTGGAAAATTTATATATTTTTTAATTTGTCTTTAAAAAAAATAGGAAAAGTTTAAAAACAAATTCAGAAAAGTAAAACAAATAATAGGAAAAGTTTATTGTACAATTGACTTTGATCTCGGTAAATGATGACATGCTCTTTGGACCAGTGAGCACTAAGCTAAGCATCTACAATACTAAATAGACCTACATTACAAATGTTTAGACTTGCTTCATTGTCCAGTTCAAATAGTAAGGACTGCTCTGTTTTGGAAAACATTCAGAATATATACTCTGTATTTTCATGTCAACCAGCTATTTGGATCGGCAAAAAACATTAAAAATTGTTCACTTTTTGACAACAAATACATTCTGTAACTTAATGCAGGCACACACCACAGCAACCACACAATCATCATTACCAAGCAATATAATCCAAGATCCTCTAATTTAACATTTCTCTTGCCCACAGATTCTCTGCAAATAACAACAGCTCAAAATCTTATGGAAGAGGTCCTGTCAGTGTGACAATTAACAAATATTAAATATTATTATCATTATATAATAAGTACTTTTTGCAATTTTTGTTATGAGATCATGTAAGATTGATTCACAGTGCATTCACATAGTCAATGTAGTACCATTGCTACGTCATCATTGACCTAGGTCAACGCCAATTGTGCAATAATGGCGGCACCCATGAAGAAATTTATGTTGTGAGTGAGTTTATTCAGTCAAACAGCAAGTAGTTGATCTGAGATTCGGGGGATTTGTGCTCATGTATTTGTGTGGAGGGAGATGTTACATTATAAACACATCACCCACCGTCTACTTTAAACAAGTGGTGCTATTTTCACTCAAAAAGCTTTGGAATATTCACCTCTGTGTCGTAGAAGATACACCTTCCATCGTACGTTCCAATGACTGAGAATCGACCGTTCTGGACAAAATTAGCCGCCGTTATCAGCTTTGTTGGTCCGTCGATCTCGTTCCACAGCGCCACTCGTTTATCGGGAATATTCCAGAGTCTTAACTTGCCATCGAGAGAACCACTCAAAAAATATCTGTCGTCCTAGGAAGAAAAAAAAAGTTAAAACCAAACAACCATTTAGAGTTTTAGTGTCGGACCGATTGCAGTACAATCGGTTCTTGCCGATTACTAACCGTCTTGACTCACAATCTGTGATTTTGATTACAATTGTTGAGTTCTGATTAGGTTTTGACTGATTACAGTACAATCAATAATTGCCGATCACTGATTGACTTGCCTTACAATTAAGCCATTCCAATTGTTCATTCAAATAGTGCAGTACTACCATTACAGCACCTATAATAGCAATAACTTTATGCAAAGAATACTCTATCAATCAATGATGATATTAGAGGGTAAGAAGTTAAAGAGGTATAAACCAAAAACTAAGGGAAAAGTTTTTGTGTTAGGAGTGTAAGACAAAAACAAAATTAACAAGGACCTTAAGTCAAAGGGTCTACAGAAAGATCTTGCCCTTCACAGATCAAAGTGGAGGAGGGCTCTAAGTAAAGCCCATCCAACACATGTTCAGCATGGAAAATGAGACGTTGATCATGAACCTAAACTTGACTGCAGATGTCTGCTAGATTGTTTCCTCTTTGAAAAAAAAATTTTCAATCAATTGTAAGAATCACACATCTTTGTCATTTCAAGAAATGAACAACAACATATAAAAGGAAACAAAAAACATGAAATATTATAAAAATTGAAATCTGACTTTTTAAACAAGGTTCATACAATTTTTTAAGCGACAAAAAAAAACAAAAGACTTGCTATGACACCAAATCATCAAATTTAATAACACATTCAGCCACCAGAGTTCAGGCAAGAGGTTAAAAGGACCGTCCTTGGGTGAATGTTTCACCAAAAACTTACTCAACTTGGTATGTATTAAAAGGTCTTTCTTTGGTTATTTTATACTAGAGCAAACCATGGGTATAATTCACCATTTAGCATTGTACATTCTACTTGATGTCTATATACCTAGGTAATCATTTTGACTTTATGTAGAAGTTGTTTAATGTTGTCTAGAAAAGAAAAAAAAAAATTCAATTACATTTAACATATTTCCTGGCCTTGAATTCTCACTCTCGTGGAATAATTTAGCATTTACATTCTGCACAGTGAGTTTTGAAGTTTTGTGATATTATTACAAGTATTGAAAATGTTTAGGTTCTGTGGTACAGAGGATGTTATACATCTTTGTATTTGTGTACCAATTTAAGAAATCAATTTATAAAGCAGTTAAAAATATTCCCCGATTGTATGACTTTTTCAATATTTTATGTTGACTGAAGGAACCCCCTCGTTATTTCAAAGTAAAATATATCAGCATGGTCTCTTCTCACTTACCATCCCTGTGGTTTGCGTGAACCCTGGATACGCTGTCCGAACCGGTTGGGCAGGCTGAGAAAATGGAATGTTAGATTGAGCTGCGTTGATTGCTTGGACGTTTGCCACAGAGCTTGCTGTCGGGGACGGGCCCAGAAGGTTTTCAAGGTCTGAGGGGCTGGTCCTTTGTAGGACCGAGCTGTTTCCAGTAGAGGTGGTTGATGCATTCAAATCTGTGAATATTAATGACATTAGGTATAAAAGTGTTTGTCAAATGCAGATACCATATTTACTCTTTTTTTTTCTCCATGAGAAGGCATAAAAACAATGACTGAATGATGGCTTTTTGTATTTATTACCCATATTAATGCGATAGGATGGACTCCTTTAAGCTGTGGTGAAGGCAGTCCTCCCAGGGGAAGGTAGCCCTGACGTTAAATCATGGGTGGAGTGGACTCAGATCCCTGGTCAGGAAACTACTCTTTTAAGTTTCAAGATCTGAACAATTTGTTGACATTAGGAAAAACCTTGCCTCACCATTTACTAATGAGCCCACATCTTTCTGTATGTAGTTCTAACAGGCTAAACGGGCCTGGATCCTTAAGTGAATGACCCACGCTCGGTAAAGTATGTCAGGTGTGAGCAACCTCAAGACCGTCATCAAGTTATCACCCCAAACTTTCAGGGTAAGGAACTTTAAGAGGAAGGGTAGCGGAAATTGCTGAAATATTAAGTAGAGTGGTCATGGGTGCTATCCAGGAGGTGGGGTAGAAGGGAGAGTCAGCAAGGCTCATTACAGGTACGGACAGTAGATATAAGTGTTTTTGGTCCGGTGATACTGGTGGTGTAGGAGAGAGTAAGCGAAGGATAGGTATATTGCTAGACGAAAAGTGGGTGGATAAGGTTACTGAGGTTTAGTGATAAGAGTAATGATTATCAAACTAGCTGTTGGGGAGGTGGTGTTGGTGCTATTTTCTGTTTATGCACCACAGTCAGGTTGCAGCGATAGCGAAAAGGATTTGTTTTATTTAAAGCTATTAGAAGTAACTTCTAGGGGCTAAATATATTGGGCCTGTAGAAGAGATCATCTGGTCAGCTTTTAAGGAAGTTGTCATCACTGCAGCTGATGACTAGGCTCGACTAAGGGACCAGTTAGGCATAGGGTGACTTGGTGGTGGGATTATGTTGTTGAGAAAGGAGTTAAAGTTAAGAGAAAGCATTCTAAGGAGTGTAAGAAAGGGGGTAGTGAGCAAAGGTATATGGAGGCTAAATGTAAAGCAAAACTTGCACAGTTTTTGAGACTAAGAAGTGGTGGAATGAGGCCAAACACTATTGACAGGGAATGGATCTTCAAAGTAGCCAAGGGGATGGTGAAGGAAAACCAAGACATTATTGGGGAAAAGTGTGTCTGGGTTGAGGGGGAGTTAGTTTTCTCTGATAATATGAATAAGAAGGATGCATGGAGGAATTATTATGATAAGTTACTCAATGAGTAGTTTGAGTGGATTATGGAAGATTTGAGACCTGTAGAACCGATTGAGGGATCAGCTGTCTACATAGAGTGATTGGGTTCATCTGGACATTAGGAAGATGAAGGGTGACAAAGCTGCTTGTACTGCTTGTACTGTGGTGAATTTACATTCCACTCAAACACCAATGGACCGTATGAGATACCGTACATTTCGCCAATTGCTATTTAAAGCCTTTGTTCCAAATAGTATCGTTATTTAGTCATGTACGTTTCATAACATCTGCATGTGAATAGCTATAATGACTTGGACACGTGAAAG
>WXZC020000196.1:0-14420 GCA_011317855.2 Paelopatides confundens
ATTATTCCAATCAATCACTCGACCGATAGGGACGAAATGCTCAGAATATGTTCATTACACATTAGGCTTATTCCAAATGAACGATCATGTTTTTTTAATTGTAATTTTTTTGAGAAATAATAAGATTTATTGGCCCTTTTGCTCATTTTTTAATGTAAACAAACCCTGCGACCACCCCCAAAATGTTTTTATCCCACTGTACCACCATTTATGTTGTTTTCTTGGTGAACCGTAGTGTGTTCGCTACATTTCAAAACTTAAATGAATGTTGTCTGATGTAAATTAACTGATTTATAATTTTTTGAAAATTTACAATTTTCACGGCACCACATTGCCGAACTTGCTGAAAAGGGTTAAAGCCAACATTTTTGATAAACCTGGTTTTTTGTTTGATAAATCAAGTGATAAACATTGTTTATTGAATTATCAGGCATTGTGCTTGAAAAACTTATACCATATACCCAGTAATTTAATAAACTATGTGTATTAGTTGATAAGCATGGTTTATAAAATTATGGGCATTTGGCCTACCATAGGTTTGTCACACGTGTTCACGCAAGTTTTTCTTTGTTCTTCACGTATGATCCACATGCACATTTTTCCACACCTTTTTGTAAGGACATAAAATACTTCCCCAAAACTTATTCAGACACAGCATCAGAAGGGGATATCTTTTCTGGCGATGAAACAGGCGAGGAAACAGATTCACAGCGTCCTTCCCTGGTAGAAAGACATCCTCTTGTAGTAGTCAACTTGGAGACTGACCAAGAGCCGGAGACTCCAGTTGCTATGGAGACAGAAAAGAAGGAAGAGCCTCTTGCTATGGATACAAAGGAGAAAGAGACCAGCGTTGGACCGAAGGCAGAAGAAATGAGTGCTGAAGAGAGATTTAAAAGCCTTGTGCATCGGAGTATCGATGCCATGCATCTCTGTCTACAGAGATTCCCCCAGCATTATAAATCATTGTACCGTATCGCCAACTGGTATCTCACCTCAGAGACAGAGAAGGTAAGTTCAGAGATTCCCCCAACATTGTAATGAGTGCTGAAGAAGCCGTGTGTGTCGGGGCATCGATGCCATGCATCTCTGTCTACAGAGAACCCCCAGCATTATAAATCATTGTACCGTATCGCCCACTGGCATCTCACCTCTGAGACAGACAAGGTAATTGTCCGCTTGAATGATGCTCCTTATTTCAAAGCAGCATATTGAGTTGACTGACAGCTTGACAGCAGTTTGGAGATTTTTTTAATGGTATTATTGTCAGTGATCAGGTTTTTCCCCAGCAAATGATTGTTTTATAAGCCAATAATTAATGGTTCATTTTGGCATCGACAAATATGTGGCTGACTCTTTTGCCAATAACAGTATATCGTGAAGCACTTCCAAACCCTGCTAAGTGGATTATTTTCATATGTTGAGTTTTAATATCAAGTAAATTATAAACAGAAAATTGACTAGGAAATTATAAACAAATTTTTCGAAGAGCGAAGAAATTATTGGCTAGAACGGGATTTAAATTGAGACATGGGGATTGTTTCTGTTTATTTTCATTCAGTGCAGCTGCAATGCAGTCATGCTGAATAGGTTGCCTCTTAATGACCGGCCTCATAATTTGAGAAAAGGTCAGATTCTGAGGTTGTACTCTCGTCTGTCGAATGAGGATGATAAGTGGTTATACCGGGAGCAGGAACGGGAGCGAATATGAACGCCTGCCCTGTAAATTCACATGAACACTGAAGCTTGATATAACCCAGTGTTCATCTACGATCATCACACGGATAGGTTTTAAAATTAGCTACACTGTGTGGCTTCCTTAGTCTTGGAGTGAACTAGGAACAAGTAGTGGGGATACCTTAAATTAATCGGTACCTTGAGTCAATCACAAGAATAAAACATTGATAAAGAAGCACTGTATGTTACAGAGAACACATGGACTCGGGATGGTTTGAACACTAGAGTATAAATGTGTGATCTAAAAGTGACTTTTTAAGAAATATTTTAGCTTAAAAAACATTGAAATTTACAATTAATGTAGTTTTAATTCAATTTAGATCTAAAAACTATGTAAAATACAACATCCTGCTGAAAACTATTCCTAATGCACAATTTGTCATAACAATGGTAGTTTGTTTTCACCATGGTGTGTCGGCCACAAATGATTACACATTATGCCATTCATTCAAAGATACTTGAACATGTCTATAGGCACTCAGGCATATATATGCTGGGTAATTGTCTTAATAAAGATACCACTTTTACATGTACAACTTTAGCAAATGGAAAACTGGATTTAGAGAATGATGATACAAAATGTGACAACTTTTAACTGTCAATATTCCAAAAGTGACATTTAGGAATTGGAACCCAAATTTTAACCAGAATGCTTACAATAAGTTCTCCTTTTAGCTTTTCAAAAATGAATTTTGGCCTGGACTCTTCTTTTAACTGGCATCTTCCAGCTTTTTTAAATTTAAGTGTATTAGAATTTTGTCTGTTATCAATAAACATCTCTGTCAACATTTTATAAACCACTCATACTTGAACAAAATTTGGTTGATTAACATAATTGCCTCTGCACAATAATGACCTCTTCAATCTCAGTCATAAATTTCAAGTTTTTTTGTTGTAAATAAATCCCTGTTGATGTTCAATAAATTTATGGATTAAAACGAATACAAAATGTTTCAGTTTGACAGGACTGCCTTATTTAGGAGAGATTGTTAGACTATACTTTTTCCCCTACCCACAGAACCTACAGTGGTGTCGTGACCTGTTGCTTGGCAGCACTTTACCATGGCAACAGTCATCTCACATGCCATCTCCTGCCTTATTTGGGGAACATAACAAAACAAAGAATATTTTCCAGGGTATTTGGAGGATACCTATAGCAGACATAGACAGGTAAGATCAGGCATCATCGATATGTTGCCATAGTAACCAGTCATGCTATTTCACATGCAGAAGATCATGCCTCTATGATGTCTTAGCTTTTAACATTAATTGTCCATGATCAAGGTAAACTTCTGATTCACAGGTGATGTGATTAATAGCTGGTTTACTAGTCTACTAACAATACTAGCTAATATAATGACCATTGTAGAATCCATCTGCATGTAGAGCTCATTACTGTATAGTATATCTCCATAGCTACCAATAAAACTAAGATTGGTCAATCAATATAAGAGTTACCTCTTTCACTTGTCCCTTTTTATCAAAGTTACCTCACTTTTCAATGATACCTCTTTTTAAAGTTACTCTTTTCAAAGTTAACCTCTCTTAAAATTTATTTTCAATGTTACCTCATTACAAAGTTACTCTTTTCAATGTAATCTTGTTTCAAAGTTATCTCTTTTCAAAGTTCTTTTCAAAGTTACCTCATTTTAAAGTTATTTCTTTTCTCTTTAAAAATTACCTTTGCTCAAAGTAATTCATCACTTTCAAAGTTACATCATTTCTACGTTACATCTTTCACTTTCCCCCTCTTGTAGGTCAGGTAGCTTCTCATGGCACATGTATCGGTCCGTTACTTTACTTATTGATGTCCTGGAATCAATGAAAGATGAGGCGATGCTGTTACAGCTGGCTACAAAGCTAGCTAGGACACCAGAACAGGGAAAGTAAGTGGATGTACCCCACCACTCACACTCATGACAGATATAACTACTGTAGTTCCACCAGAATTACTATAGTTTGACCATAATTATTGTAGTTACACCAGAATATTGTAGTTCCACCAGAATATTGTAGTTCCACTATTCTGTTGTAGTTCCACCAGAATATTGTAGTTCCACCAAAACTATTTCAGTTCCAACATAATATTATATATAGTTCCACCTTACCTGCTTCTGATATCTGATCAGGACCAGTCTGACAGGAAGCTATAGGCCTGAGCAGTGATATGTTTAACCAGGAGGTATAGGCATTACTGCCATTTTGATCTAATGAGGTCTAACCTTTTCTCTTGTTAATGTCTACACCATATCGTGATTGAAATTCAAGCTTCAGATTCGTCACTTATGTGTAGTTTTAATGAATTTGATCAAACAGTATTTATATATTCATTTATTGCATATATGTCCCTCTCAAGATTGACAGACCTGTTAAGGCACATGAATGTTGACTAGATTAATATATTTCAAATTGGGACATTCCTAAGGTAATTTAGTTAATTAGTAATTAATCAAACACTGTAATGGAACTGTCAGTTAAAGAACTCATATTTCTGCATTTTGTTTTACCCCAATTTTATTTGATCTGATTAAATTAACTGGTCTTACCAGAGAGATTCATCTGGTAAAATCATGTGTGTTAAGGTAGTCTTACCTAAATTCACAACTTCAATATTCAAAGTAAAGATCCTATTCGGTTTATATTTTCACTGTTCACAACTTCAATATTCAAGCTAATTATGCAATCAACAAGATCTAAATTCCATTATCCACAATCACTGCGATGAATGGTCATAACAAGAATGTGTTAGCTAGATTGGATATACAACAATATCACTATAGTCTATTGATTCAAAATATAAAAACTGGTTCTTCCTTTTCAATTTCAAAGTTTTGATTGACAGGTTTCCATGTTCAACGGTTAATCTTGTTTGTTTTTCTTCTCTTATCACACGTGTTTCTGTTCATACTATGAACAAATACTAGAAAGCAACAATGCTTTGATCTTAGAGTTTACACCGGCAGTGTCACATGATTATCTTACAAGAGTGTAAAAATGGCAAAACATTACAGAATCATGTACTATGAGAGCTGTGTTTATATAGCCTACTCTAATAGATAATACTACATGCAAGTATTTTATGCAGTATTAAAAAAGAAAGCCATATACTTTCTATTTCTTTTTCTCTTCTGTCAAAATGTCTTTCTTATATGTAGTGTTTTTATTCTTTATGTTTGTTCTTGTATATATATTTCGTGATTTGTTACATTGTTGTTTTTGTCATGGTCACCTAGCCTTGATAGCAGTCATCAGTTTTTGCTAGTGTCCTTCATATGTTACTTATCAACTGTAATTAATTTATTGGCTTACTTTTGTACAAAACATATGAGAAATAAATTTGAATTGAATTGAATTTATTTCATATAGATTCAGTAATATCAAATTATGGCTTTTGGAATCAGTTCATACCAGATATTATTACATCACCTTGTGGCCAAAAAAGTTAATTTGAATTTAACTATTAATGACTAGGAATGCTATCATCATGGTATCTCTTGGTGCTATACCCATCCATAAGTTCTAGCAGCAGACATATGGTATTGTCTGGTAGGTATAAGCCGTATTGGGTCTTAGTAGTGAAACAAAAACAGTATTGCTGTCGGTGTCAAGCTTACTTCAAAGGAATCTGTTTTGTAATATATGCTTCTGATTAAACACATCCTTTGGTCATAATTTGGGAGACTTCAAACATTTTTAAAAGATTTGTTTTGGTCACATAGAAATGTTCAAACTTTAAGTATGTTATGATGCTTAATAAGACTATGCTTTTTAACTTGCAGGAAATTTTTAAGAGATTCTGATCGACCACACCTAGCGACGAGGGCCTATCAGACTTGTCATAAGTTGCTTGCAGATGAGGCGGAGACCGTTTCTTCACTGGATGAGACAGAGAAGTTTAATCTACTGATGAAGATATGGCAGACACTCTCAGCTGGCCAGCAGCTGCAGCTTACTGGTCAGAGTAAAGTAGCCAATAGATCATTAACTGCAGTCTACAAGAGCATAAAAGGAAGAGAGGTGAGAATTTAAGACCTTTCTGTTGCCGGCCACAGGAAATCAAAATGAAATAAACATATGATCATACCCTTCAAATTGATTTGATCTAATTTGGAAGTATTAATAATTTGGAGTAAAACAAATATAAATACAAAAAGTGCCCTCCCTGAGAGGACTTTGCTACACTTACCCTCTTACACCATCGACATATATAAATATATCACTTCATATTGTGTACATCTGCATTGGAATAAAAGTGAAAATCGCCCGACGAATGATGCCCTTTGTCTGGTGTCACATTTGGCTAGTTTGTCCTTTGTTTTTCACTGAACAAACAAAATTACTTCCCTTACTGGCCTGGGTAAACAAACATAACATACATCATTCCGAAACTTTCTTAGTGTGGTATACTGACCTTTACTAATCATTTAATTGCCAACAGTAGGTGGATTTATTTACACAAGTGTTAGTAACCCCCATGAGTCAGTAGTGACAACTGAGCCAAGTGCATTGACTAACAAAATTCAATATGTTCTAGGTGGCTGTGTAAGTACATGTAGCAATCAGCCTACAGAGGACTGGCTTCACATAAAACTTGTCTTAAACCTTTACCTCATTAAACTATATGGTCATGTGCCCTCACTGGTATATATACCATTACCACAAAGGCTTTCCCTAGCCATATCACATGTATACATCCATCGGCAAACAGTAGGTGTGCAGGTTCATGTTTTTGACAATGTGATTACACTACTTGGTATTATAAACTTGAGAGTGACATTCATATATCCTTGGAGTTCATTAGGTTATATTACATCATGTGTATAAATATATGGTGCCATTATGTCATAATGAAGGTGCTTGTGAGTATGTGGTGGACATCATCACTCAGCAACTATGTCAATATTGATTGTTTTACTTTCCACAACAGATTGAAGATATGTCGTCTGTCTTTGATCAAGCTTCCAGATACTGTCAGCACATAGTGAACACATCAAAGTTACCTCAGGTAAGGTTTTGTTGACAACACATCAAAGTTACCTCAGGTAAGGTTTTGTTGGCAAAACATCAAAGTTACCTCATGTAAGGTGTTGTTGGCAACACATCAAAGTTACCTCAGGTATGGTTTTGTTGTCAACACGATCAAAGTTACCTTAGATAAGATTTTGCCCTCTCATTAACTTTTGTAAATGCATCAGAAAGAGAAAAACCCAGCCTCAGATACATTCCAAAACTCATAATAAATATAGCTCTGCAAACAATTGTAGCTAAAGCACAGAGGCTAAGGAAGTCTGATATTTGGTTCTTCATCAAAGAGGTTGTTCAGATCTAACTTAATTATTTTCACAAAACTTTTTATCTTACAGACATCAATGCAAGGTGATTACCACAAATTTATAAGGTCAGGTGTACTTGGAAGTCCAGTTATATCACATTCTCCTGGTCCAGGCAAAAGTTCTGAGAAGGTCAATCTTGCTCCATCAATTGACAAAGTACCTCAGCAAAGATCTCAAACTGTGGCTAGTCAGGGGATTGCCTCGCAAAGATCTCTCACAGCGGCTAGTCAGGGAATTGCCTCGCAGGTCAAGAAATCTCCGGAGGTCCGCCTTGGTAGTAGCTTTCTGATGAGTAGTATTCTTGCACCAGACACTGAAAGGAAAAAATCAAACCAGGGTGTGAGAGTTGTATCTTACCGTGATGACAGAAGAGGCCATCAGATAAAAGATGATGCAAGCCGTACCATCTCGAAAAATGTCAATCTGGCATCATCAGGAGGGTTATACATGTTATCACCAGAACCATCTGACAAACAAATCGATGGTGTCAGAAGCAGAGGTGAAGGAGAAGATTCGTTGTCACTGCTATCTGCAGCATGCCAGAAGGGTGCTAGAGTTACACATCCAAGAACAGAAGGACAGACTGGCAGAGCAAAATCAGTAATCGATACCAACGTGCTGTTTGGCGACGACGGTCTCTTTGAACGAATGGAAGGGATATTGGAGCGTCCAACTTTACCAAAAAGACAGACTGCTCTTGAAAAATGTAAAACAGTAAATTCATCTTTGGAAGGGAAGGAAGATGAAGCAAAGCCATCCAATAGTAGGCATCGAGAGGTTCCTGTTGCTGGAAGTGGATCAAAGGAGAAACACAAGGAGGCAAAAAGTGAGACAAATCTGTCTGGGACTGATCAAGATAAGATAAGAGGTCTTGCCAAATTAAAGTCGGCCAACGTATTTCATCGTGTAGATAATCTGAGTCAGTCTGCTTTAGTCAGGCAGAATCAACCGGTACAAGCCCCAACTGTAAGAAGAATAAGTGGGGATAGCAGATATCTAGGGAAGTCTTCAGGGATGGACAAGCAACATCCTCCTACATTATTGAGTTCCAACATCGACTCTGGCCTAGGACTAGGACAGTCTCATGTTTCATCATCGTCAGTGGCAGGACAATCTTCAACTTCCAGTAGTCCTATTCCTGATCTCGGACAGCATCTGAGTTCTCTCTTGCAAAGGGTCAGGGCAGGTGTGAATGTGAACAAGTTCAAATGGAGAAAACTGTCTGGTGACTTGGCACAGGGAGGAGGAGGAGGAGAACATTCCAATCAAAGTAAAAGTACGTTGACAGAGGAAAGGGCAAATGAGCATAGAGTTCATACCAGTTTAGGAAGTAAACCAAAGTATCACTCCAAGGATTTGTTTAGACCTCAAGAGTCATCGATTGAAAGAGGATCTGTAGAATCTGGCCATAATAAATCATCAGTTGAAAGAGGGTCGGCAGAGTCTGGCCAAAAGAAATCATCGGTTGAAAGAGGATTTGCAGAGTCTGGCCAAAGGAAATCATCCATTGAAAGAGGATTTGCAGATTCCGGCCAAAAGAAATCATCGGTTGAAAGAGTGTCGGTAGAGTCTGGCCAAAAGAAATCATTGGTTGAAAGAGGGTCAGCAGAGTCTGGTCAAAAGAAATCATCGGTTGAAAGAGGATTTGCAGAGTCTGGCCAAAAGAAATCATTGGTTGAAAGAGGGTCAGCAGAATCTGGCCAAAAGAAATCATCGGTTGAAAGAGTGTCGGCAGATTCTGGCAAAAAGAAATCATCGGTTGAAAGAGTGTCGGCAGAGTCTGGCCAAAAGAAATCATCAGTTGAAAGACGGTGGGTAGATTCTGGCCAAAGGAAATCATCGGTTGAAGGAGGGTCGGCAGAGTTTGGCCAAAAGAAATCATCGGTTGAAAGAGGATTTGCAGATTCTGGCCAAAAGAAATCATCAGTTGAAAGAGTGTCGGCAGAGTTTGGCCAAATAAAATCATCGGTTGGAAGAGGGTCGGTAGATTCTGGCCAAAGGAAATCAAAGGTTGAAAGAGGGTCGGCAGAGTTTGAAAGAGGGTCGGCAGAGTTTGGCCAAAAGAAATCATCGGTTGAAAGAGTGTCGGCAGAGTTTGGACAAAAGAAATCATCGGTTGAAAGAGGGTCGGTAGATTCTGGCCAAAGGAAATCATTGGTTGAAAGAGGGTCGGCAGAGTTTGGCCAAAAGAAACCATTGGTTGAAAGAGGATTTGCAGATTCTGGCCAAAAGAAATCATTAATTGAAAGAGCGTCGGCAGAGTTTGGCCAAAAGAAATCATCGGTTGAAAGAGGGTCGGCAGAGTCGGGCCAAAAGAAACCATTGATTGAAAGAGGATTGGCAGTGTCTAGCCAAAAGAAATCATCACTTGCAAGAGGATTTGCAGAGTCTGGCCAAAAAAAATCATTGCTTGGAAGAGGATTTTCAGAGTCCAGCCAAAAGAAACCATCGATTGAAAGAGGATCGGCAGTGTCTGACCAAAAAAAATCATTGCTTGGAAGAGGATTTTCAGTGTCTAGCCAAAAGAAATCATCACTTGCTAGAGGATTTGCAGAGTCTGGCCAAAAGAAATCATCGGTTGAAAGAGGATTTGCAGAGTCTGGCCAAAAGAAATCATCATTTGAAAGAGGGTCGGCAGAGCCTGGCCAAATGAAATCAGGAAGTTTTAGTGCAGCATCATTTGGTAATCCTGTATCACGTATAAGGGAGGAGCAAATTTCAGTCATGTGGCAGCAGGCCTTGGGCAAGACAGGAGGTATGAAGGACAAATGGGGAGAAATGGAAAGTAGCCAAGTACCTCATATCCAGGAGATTAGTTCGTCATCTACATTTCAAGGAGGATTTGAAAATGCAAAGAATATGGACATTGGTGTAGCTTCCATACCTAGAAGAAAGTCGGAGGAACCTACAAGGATGATGGTCGGAGAAAAACGGAAACTGTCATACCCAGAAATACTGAATTCTCTGAAACGTAAGAGATTTGATCTGTCTGTGACCAAGAAGAAGTTACTAAGCAAGCAACATTTACGAACTAGTCAAGATGAGTTGACAAAAGAGAAGAGTAAGAAAGTTGCAATAAAGAGTGAGCATAAAGTACCCCTCAATGAGTTAGGGGTGATCTCACCTACGGTGATAGTAACAAGGCTAGAGAACGTTTCTACTCCCATCGGGGGAGGGTCTAAAGAAGGCAAAAAAGAATGTTCATCGTCAGGTAACTTACCCTTCAGCAGACTGGTGCAAGTAAGCTCTCATTCAAAGGAGAGAGGAGATCAACGGGATGCTGATACAAAATAGCATTAATAGGGGAAGGTTGTACCAAAGGCGTTTAATAGGGGAAGGTGAGCTAGTAGAGTGAAGATTTCAATTGGTAATGATAATGATGTATTGTGCAAACTCATAAGGAAACTCCCTTTCAGAGGAAGGTTGTACCAAAGGGGTTTAATAGGGGAACATGGGCTAGTAGAGAGAAGATTGCAATTGGTAATGATGATGATGTTCAAACTCATATAAGGAAGCTCCCTTTCAGAGGAAGGTTGTACTAAAGGGGTTTAATAGGGGAAGGTGAGCTAGTAGAGAGAAGATTGCAATTGGTAATGATGAAGATGTGCAAACTGATATAAAGAAGCTCCCTTTCAGAGGAAGGTTTGTACCAAAGGGGTTTAATAGGGGAAGGTGAGCTAGTAGAGAGAAGACTGCAATTGGTAATGATGATGATGATGTGCAAACTCATATAAAGAAGCTCCCTTTCTGAGAAGGTTTGTACCAAAGGGGTTTAATATGGGAAAGTGGGCTAGTAGAGAGAATATTGCAATTGGTAATGATGATGATGTGCAAACTCATATAAGGAAGCTCCCTTTCAGAGGAAGGTTGTACCAAATGGGTTTAATAGGGGAGGGTGGGCTTAGTAGAGAGAAGACTGTAATTGGTAATGATGATGATGTGCAAACTCATATAAGGAAGCTCCCTTTCAGAGGAAATGTTGTACCAAAGGGGTTTAATATGGAAAGGTGGGCTAGTAGAGAGAAGGTTGCAATTGGTAATGATGATGATGTGCAAACTCATATAAGGAAGCTCCCTTTCAGAGGAAGGTTGTACTAAAGGGGTTTATGGTAGAAAATAACATCAATAGGGGAATATAAATGTGATTGGGTGTGATGGCTAGTGGAGAGATGTCCATTGAAAAAGATGACCATGTACAAATTGGTCTAAGGAACTTGAACTCATTGAAAAGAAGTCAGTACCATGCCAATGTGAAAACTGGTAAAGGAAAAGGAATGATGTTCCAATGAGGTTTATGGTAGAAAATAACACTAATATAGAAATTGGACTGTGGTCTGGATGTTGGCTAGTGGAGAAGAGGTGTGCGATTGATAATGATGTAAAAAATAGGCAGTTCCCATCCATAGGAAGGATGGATGTAGCAAATGGTTTTATGGTAGAAAATATCATTAATAGGAGGAAGAAGGTGATTGTGGTTAGCAAAGTAGGCTGGGGAAGGTCATGTTAAAATCTGTCCTTTATTCACATGGACATGCTCTGTTGGCCAGTGTCCAGTTGAGCACCATGGAAGGTCATTATTTTCCAGAGGAAGCCTGTATATTACGTAATCAGTGTACCTCCCACTAAGCCAAGCCGTACAGGCAGATATGACATAGTCGTGTACTTTGGTTCATTTTCTAAGCATCGTAAGAATCTTTATTGAGATCATTGATACTTACTTTAGTGGTTGAGTTGTCAAATTTGGTGCAGTATTCATGAAAATAGGTCAGCAATTGTAGAAGCTTAATTTTGAACAAATCTTTAAAATATTGCCAAACAAAAAACAATATTTCATGAATCCTGCCTTATGGATGATACATTTAATGGTTTAAGGGTACTATTTCATACTAAATCATTCATATGTTGCCATTTTCTGTATGTTAACAATGAAACTGATTTTAATTGTCGGATAAAAAAAAGAAAAAAAGAACGGATAATTCACATGGGAATGATCAATTTTCACGAAGATCGAAACAAATGAGATTCATAAGTAATCATGTGCTTAGTTATCTTTTAGCCCGTTTGTACAAAATATGACAGATGCAATAATGTACTAAAATATCTTCATATTTGTTAATTAAATAAGTTAATGAGCTACAAATATGTGTGATTATCATGCAATACAGCATCGTTGATCATGATTTAATCATTAATGTTACATGTACAGTAGTCATGCATATCATTAGTACCTGCTGATATGAACAAATGGTTGCAAGGGATCAAAGACTCTTCTAGATTGACACTTTCCACCAGATCGTCTAACCCCATTAATTATGGGAAAAACGGACGTAAAACCGTTAAGAGAAAGAGAGAAACCATGTTTGAAGGAATTGCATTGAGTTAATAGATTGGTTTAAATTGCTTCGTCTGACATAATACACTCTAAACAGCAGCTCAGTGTTGTAAAATATAGTTAATGTAAATATAGTTAATATGATGAGCTATGATATCATATCTATACAGTCATTCTGTGTAATCCAGTGTTTCCATTAATGTAAACAATTTCAGCTCAATAGGTATTGTTAGGTCATTGCATCAACCTGTGAATAAATTCGATGTAACAATGATTTTGACAAAGCCTTTTTACCGATTACGCCAAATCTGTATTTCTCCGCGTTTTTAACACCTTCATCGCCGAATTTCTTAGAAAAAATTCCCCATTTCCTCTTTTGCGCACGCCCTTTTGGTTTGGCTTATATGAACGAGAGTAAACCTATGGGGTGGGTGAGGGTCATTGTTACCCTCCTGGGGTCCCTCTCAAAAAATCATGGGGGTTTCTAGTCTCTTTTTTTGTGTGGAGAGGGGGTCTCATAATGACCCCCTGGTCCCCATCAAAAATGCATTTACGGTGTCTGACCTCATTTGGGGTGGTCATATGCCCAGACCAGTGGTGGCGCAGACATTTTGGAGTGGATGGAGGGGCGGTTGCAACATTCTGACAGGAGGGTCACAACATTTGGTCCAAAAAGGGATTTTTTTCAAGGTGATACGCCGATATGTTGTAATATTTTCCAACCAGAAAAGAAAAAAGTTCTTTCAAATGTCGGAGAGAGGGGGAGGGTAGATGTGTAAAAAATAATGAACTTTTCATTAAGAAAAACGTTTACGAGCCATTATTCGTGGTATTTAATTCAGTCCGTCGCCAAGTTTGGGGACACCTGACTATTTATACAGTGTCCTACTTACCATGGCACTGATTGCATCAAGATTAGCCTAACGTTACAGTCAGTTAGACTTCGTTAACGTACCAAAGTAGCCTAACGCTATCCGTAACTTAGGTTAAGTTAGCCATAGGCCCATAACATTATACTTGACAGGTATCAACTTACACAGCTAGCTTTGTGAGTCGTCATACTGTCCCGTGACATTTGAAGGTTGTCTGATATATAGGTACCCTCTATTCTAAGGACAATGGACACATTTTGCAGACTGCTGGACATTCTTATTAAGTTTGCATGTGAAACTAATCGATGCTTGTGCCTCCATATTCGAACCGCGAATGTTACCTAAGTTAAACAACTGTATCCTGACCACAATTATCCACATTTCCAGAATTTCGGGTAATTTCCCTGAAGGTGGAAACACTGCGATGGGTTATATAAGCGGTACAGCATGGTATATTGCTATGTTATTTAATTTTGTGATGATTATACAATGGTTGCGGTAATTATGATGAACGAATGCACGTACAACATATTATATACGCACGCTACAACATAAGAGAGTAACCGTGTGGCTATGTACGGTAGTATTAATTTGCACGCGCCGATTCAATCAGGTTAGTGACTAGAGTCCAAGTCGAGTCCAATCGGTTAGTGACTCTAGTCCAAGTCGAGCCATTAATGTTGTTGACTCGAGTCCAAGTCAATGACTCGAGTCATTACAACACTGCTTTTTTATTCCGTGCCGAAGGCTTAAGGAATATATGCGATGGTGATTGCGCGCGCGTGTGTGTGTATGTGACGCTTGGCTTGTAAACACGATATCTCAAACTTCATACTTGCTATGTAGAATGACCTTGGTGAGTACAAGAATCGTATTTTTTTTGTGGTGGTCAATGGTCATTTGAGGTCAACAGAAGTATGGAAACCTTGTAAACATGATAACTCCAAAAGTATAGCTTGGACAAACTTCATCATTGGTATGTAGATTGACATTGATGAGTACAAGAAACCTATTGTTTGTTGTGGTAGTCAATGGTCATTTGAGGTCAACAGTGGTCAAAGTCCAACAAACTTTGTAAACATAACTACAAAGGTTTAATATGGACAAACTTCATACTTGATATGTAGGTTGACATTGATGAGTACAAGA
>WXZC020000197.1:0-14419 GCA_011317855.2 Paelopatides confundens
CAGGGAGGAGAAATGGTGAAAACTCAGTTCTTGAGCTCCCCCCCCCAAAAAAAAAACAGATGTCAACCAGGAACAGGAAAAAACTTCATTCTTCATGAATATTCAAATCGTAAATCATAAAAACATAGCATGATTCGACAAGGTACTTCAGTCGGCGTAATAATCGCACCCTTATGTATACAGTTTTCCTACTAATTTGCTTGCTCCAATGAAAGCCAAGTTACAGTCCATACTTAAAGAGGTATATTGTTGTTATTGTATTCCACAACGTTTTCTCAATTGTATGTATATTTTATTCCAGTAACTCGTTCAACGATGTATATTATTTGACAGAAACATTAAAACATTTTTAAAATGATATCAATCAGGTGTAAAGTACATCAAACCCATCAAAGATCACATTTCCTTATGTTCATTGACAGTCACATAACATGTAGAAAACCGTCCTGTTTACTATAGCAGCTAATCTATATTAGGAATTATTTCCTATTGTCGGTTATATTAAGTGTATTTTGTCTGAGAGACATATTATATATTGTTTTATTGTTAACCGTTGCCTTGTTAATTCCATTGGCCACTTATTACATTTATTTAAGTTCGGGTTCATGTGTGTAGGGCGCCATGACTGTGTGCTTGGTTCATTGGAAATCAGAATATTACGGGTATATTTATGTAGCGATTGACTTTAAACTCTCCGATGTGTTGTATTCCCTACGCGAACCGTAGTTTTTGGTTGCGGGGTTCCAGCGTAGGTTGAACATTATGTTTGTTTATTGGTTATTGATGAGTAAATATTAAGGTATCCATCCATCCATGTGTTGGAAAATGTCTCTAATTAATTGCGGTCCGATTGTAGGTAATTCATTGGATCGACATTACGTAATCCATCCATATGTTTTGAAAATCGATGATAGTGTATCACTCCAATATACACTATAACATATATTGCAACGTCTCGTATGATTGAGTATATAATTAAGCAGGTCGAACTACGTACACCATAGTTGCCCAAGTGAACTATTTATGTAACGTTAGTAGTGATGCTTCATTAAGTATCTACGGACCGTTGTACCAGAGTAGTTGACAGAGGAATCACACAGTTCGAGGTTTTTTATTTTAGATATCAAATAAGCATCATGCCGTCACATATAAAGAGTTTTCCTACATGAAATATCGCTGTGACGACCGATGCAATCTATTTTTGTAATGTATTTAGCAAATCCAATTTTTTTAATGACATTTCAGTTATTTGCCTTTCATTAATTAACTTAATCTGTTTGCGTTACCTACCTGATATGCACTTTATAAATAATGTATTTGCCAAAGCCAATTCCTGATAATACATTTACGATTGCTTTTGAAATTAACTTAATCTGTTTGCGTAATTATACTTCACGTAATACCTAGGAGTTATTTTACGACGCCAAGCTGCTACATATACATGTGGCAAGTCGAAGTGGCTTGTAACTTACACTTCACGTCGGTGGCATTTTACATCCAGATACCCCAAATGGCCCCACTCTGATATTTTAACACTGAGCACCCAGCAGTAGAGGAGTAGGCCCCTTTTTAAAGTATTGGTAATTACTCGAACTCCGAACCTCCCGGTTGCATGGCGGGTGCTCTAACCACTATGCCATACTATATACGATATCATGTAATTATGAATGTATGGTATATTATAGTATATACTGGTCTATCACTACATATCTTTTTTGGTTCTTTTATCTGGAATTCAACACACTGGATAAAGCTGTTATTTGCACTTTACCATGGGTTCATCCCGGACCACGCATTATGAATCCGAACTTCACTTTAGCAATCGGATATCATCTTAATAGGATATAGGGGTAATATAATCTGCCTAGCATCATGAAATTTTATTGATGACCATTTTATATAAAAAAGTAGACCCGTGGAAAACAATGCTATTGTCACTTAACTTTCACCATGGGTTATTCCAGAGCATAGTAATAATAGGTCATGTAATACTTACTTTATAAGGAGACTTGTCGAAAACATGTCTTTGGTACGAACTATATAAATGGTGATTACTAATTTTACCGCCAAATTACATCACTTCCGGTGCATACAACGACACAAAAGTAAAACCAAAAGTGCAGTATTTTATATCGTCGGTCCCTTACTGTGACGTTGGTTGATGCGGAACACTCACTTGTTGAGCTATAACAAAACGTCATACTTGTTATATCCCATGCGTCTATATGTGACGCTATTCAATAATACATCATAAGAGGCAATTCAAGCGAGATGGACGACCAGAACGTGATTTTATATCCTTCCCGCGTGGATATACCCGAACATTAAACGCACGGATTGAACATAAAATACACAAATCTACATCATAAAAGTGTTGTTCATGTCGATATGCTGACGGGAAGTCATGTAATAGGGCCCTCAAATTTCGCTCTACCATTATTTCCGTTTTAATGCCCGTTTTCGTTCGACTGCCAGAGGCTGGTGTGTCACGAGTTTCACTTATGGATATATATTAAAAGAGGTGTGCCGGTAGGGTATTTCACAGACCATGTTCTACCAGCCGTGTTGTTAGAGCCCTACACATCATCATCAAACACGTCATTAAGTTATACATTAGTGTTAGCGACTTTTGCAATTAGATGACATCTTCTTAGAACATTTTAGTAAACTTCGAAAATATCATCACGAAATAACCTTTTGGAATCATTTTATATCACCCTATTTTCACTTATTTTTCACTTTGGGTTTGGGATATTTCATATAAACCATTGTACGTATTACGTTACTTTCACATTATAAATAACATCTGATGATAACATATAAGTATAAACTACCCGTGATGGGTTCACTTTCATTATGAATCCTTTTCGGATCAGTTTATATCAATAAGGTTACATCCATTGATACATGGATAAATACTACGTTACGTAATATGCGTAGGCTGCGTACCTTGTCTTTAATTTAGAAACATGATATCATGAAAGTATATGATATTAGTGGATATTCTTTTACCATCAATATTTGTTTATTATAGGAATTGGTAGCAATCTGTCCTGACTGGGATTAACAATTAACTACATTTTCTCTACGGTGGTGGGGTGTGGAAGGGGGTGGGGGCGTTAGTCTGATAGGAAACCAATGATTGTAATACAAAAATGTATCGGTAACAGATATAACAATACTTTTCCACATAGGGGGTAGGATCGCATTCAACTCGTTCACTGTTCTTGTTATTGCATAATTAGGCCACGATTAATCATGTGCTGTATATATTTGACTTTATTGATTTTTAAGTACCAACCATCCAATATGCTTGTCTGGTTAGCTAAGGAGATATGTTCACTTGTTTCATCAAAATAATGTTCGTACATTCATAACGAACCATCACCCATCCCAACAGTCCCAACTAACCCATCCAATGCCTGCCATCCACCAATGACATCCTCGTCTCCTTATAATATGCACTAGTTTGTGGCATCCCATAAAATGATATTAACGTATGTAGGGTCAGGGCAGTATATATGAGCCTTTAGTTGTTATGTGATCAAACTATACAACAGGCAGACACAGATGTGTGCCGCTAAATGAGGGCGGATATTACATGGAGGACAATGTCCCCAAATATGTTGAATGGGAGACATATCTTAGACGTCCCCTTCAATAATGGGCAAAATCGTACCGTATTACTTGAACTCCCCCTGGAATTTAATCTGGCCTACTGTATGTCATATAATATTATCACAATTTTCATCGGCAATAGTCATACATAAGTTATGCATTTTAATAAAAAACAGAAATGTTTTCGCTTACAATATATTTATTTTATCTCTTCTCCAATATTGTAAACTATTTTATAATTGTCACCACTTGTGGCTCGTTATAGAAGAACAATCCTGGATCCGCTCCTGGTCTGCCAAATGTATGTTAACAGGGGCGTCACCAGAATGATTCGCTGTCACCCAAATTATGCGGTTTGTCGAGTAAAGTCTCCCAGTTGTCAGAAATTTATAATTTTCTTGAAAAAATGGGACTTTCTGTCGGGACAATCATATAGTTTTGTCGGGTAAAATGTTAACCGCCACCCAGTCATCAGACACTACTGACGCATCTGACGCCAAGTTTCAGCCATATTGCTAGACATACCCTATATATACGAGAGACTAGCTACACTGTCTTCAATGCATGCTGTGATTCAAAGAAAACGTTCAGATGTTATTCCATTTATTAAAGCTTTAAAATCCTAATGTTTCGATATTTTTTTTAGGTCAAGTCACAGCCATGTATTCAAAATGTTCATACAATGGTTAGGGCGTACCCGGTGTGATCGCTTTGTGATTAGCAATTCTGTTTGCGCTTTTCCTCATCGGAACCACCACGCCCGATGTTGAGAATAAATGGTCGCTAATAAGTATATTTTGAAAGCATCATAGCTAAAATTGCGTAATTTTCATGAACACCAACCTATATATATATATATATATATATATATATATATATATATATATATATATATATATATAAATATATATATATATATATATATATATATATATATATATAGGTTATTATTGAGTGGCGGATTCAAATCAACATTTAGCCGCAACCTCTCTTACCCCGCACTGACGCTGAAGAAAAAAAAGCATTACTATGTAAAAAACAACAACAAGGAAATGTCCAATTTTCTTCTGGTAGTAGTAGAGACACCACTTCATTGTATTATAATCCTAAATCCACTCTTCACACTCCCCACCCCTCACGTCGTAGACTACAGCATTAAGCCTAAGCTCCCAATTGACATATGTACCCCTGTTGGTCTACGCAAATGAAAAGTCATTTTTTCGACAATGTCACTATTGCATATTACGCCACGGTGACACTCAAGTAACGCTGGATATTCCAACACATCATACTCCGATGTATTTGAACGCTGAGCACCAAACAAGATGGCAGTAGGTACCATTATTAAAGTCTACGGCATGACTCGGCCAGGAGTTGAACTCATAGCTTCCCGGCTGCAAGGCGGATGCTCTAACTACCTGGCCAAACAGTCGGTACCCATTGACTTAAGTGTGTAGATTAAACAATGTATTGACACACATATATACATTGAACTCAAATACGATTCAAAGACGTTTGAGTATGTCAAATTTAGACGGGGGTATTGCACTTTGAATGATAGAACTTGCCTTCCAGTATGATTACATTTGACAGAGTTATGAATTTTTACTCACCCCAAACAATTTCAAGACCTAAAGTAAAACAAAGTGTACAATTTGACACACTTTTGTTAAAAATTGCCAAGAGAATTTAGCTTTAGGATTCCAGATTTATTTTCTTTGAAGCCTTGGAAGACTGCAAGTGAGTAAGCTATATATATATTATTTTAATGTGTGGTACAGGATTTTTCGAAAATTTAGGGTAAAAAACTAGCAGATGCTCCCATTTTCCAATGTAAACAAATATTTGGAGCCACCCACAAATAAATTGTCCATGGTAACGACCTCCCCCCCCCCAAAAAAAAATATGGAAGATATTTTTGTTGGTACAATGTACTTAAAAGATAGGTGTATTCCTAAGTCAATATACGATTTAAAGACATTTTTACAAAAGCCATTACTAAACCAGTCACGATTGCTCTTCGAGAGGAAATTATACATAAAAACTGTGAGCCTCATTCAAATTAGGCTTTTATGATGATCGTATTTACAACTGAAAACTAACCGATTTTGATCTATAATAAATATAATTGACATTTGCTATGCTAATTGAAGTTGTAAATATTACAAACGAGCATATTTGCAAAAAGAGAAACAAAAATACAATATTACTGGCCATGTTTAATAATTTAAATATGATTGTGTTATTTTTAGCAATTGGAATTATTGTGCTACTGTACATGTTGGGCCGGTAACAGCAATAATTCCTGAAAGAAATGCCTTGTTGTCATTATCAAACGAGTTGGAAGGTTCGTCAACGAAAGTCTGCCGTCGGTGGATTCGATCTATGAACGTCGTGTGCGTGCGAAATTATGCTATTAGGGACATTGGTCATCCTTTTTCATGACCAGTTTAATATCCGAATTATTCCGTTCAGCGGTAAACTGAGACCACCGAGTGCACTACACACAAATCGATGTCGTTCTTCTTTGTGGGTGCGGCAACTGGGAGTCATAATAAGGGTTTTATTAGATAGTTTTTACTAATTACGTTTTTATTGATATTCTAATACACTGTTCGTGTATGTATCTGTTTTATATTTTGTTACATGTTTTATATGTTTTAGATGCTTTTTATTTTTTAAATGTTTGATGATCTACCAGAAGGCTTTACTGTTATTACGAACTTTCTATAATGTTCTCTACTATTATAGGCATATCATGAACATTCTAGAGGCAGTTTCTGTATTAGGCCTATCACGAACTTTCTAGACACAGTCTCTGAATAAGACATTCGAGACTCGCATCTATTTGTGACGAAATTCATTGAAGCTTTCCAACTGTTCCTTGCAGTTAACTACATACATCACAATATGCTGTGTGGCCTAGCTGAAAAGAGCATCCGCCTTGCAGCAGAGAGGTTGGAAGTTTTAGACTCCTGGCCGATGCATGCTAAATACTTTAAAAATGGTACCTACTGCAGTTTTGCTTAGTGCTGAGCAGTACAGCATCGGAGTATGGTGTGGTGGGATGTTCAGCGTTACTAGAGTGTCCATGGGGCGTAATAGGCAATATTGCCATGCTACATAATATATGCTATATAATAAACGTATGTATATCAACATGTCGGGTGCAAATAATCATAAGAACAATATACACCTATCTTGTCCGTAACACAATATCAACATTTTCAAAATAGTGTGCAATAAATTCTATAAAGAAAGAACAATTGAGCAGAGAACATAAATGTTCTATAGTTTCCTACCATAATATGCATAGCAATTGTAAGAGCATATCGCCACCAGTTTTATTATTTGTCGTCGAAAAACCTGGACGCCCCTATTACGTAACCGAATTTTCTTTCGATATGTAATTCAGTTTGTCATTGAACTTACTTTATGCGAACCAACTGGATCCAATTCTAACCGTAAATATTTCAGATATAACTTTTGTTATATAGTTTGATCTGCCCATGCCACCCAATGATTATGGGTGGGGTGGGGGGGGGGGGTATGTTTTCATATAGAAGACGAAACAGTTAGGTTCATGATTAAAAAATATATATTTAGGACACTTTTGAAGGATAATTATTGAAGCCGGTCGTTTATGGTCAGTAGCAGAAAGGCATGGTACAGGCATATTGTAATATAGGGGAGTGTTGAGATATTTGGAGGTTTATTAATTAATGATTTGCGTATCCACTACTACCAAAAGAAAAAAATACCACATTTTCTAAATTTATGTGTTAATGTTTTTTCTATGGGGTACCTCTGGGGGACGGATGTGGTTATTTAGATTTATTTCGACCCATCATTTATTAGCAACCCATCAATGTATATTTTGCTATTAACGAAAAATGTACAGTTCTCATTTTACCCGTTTGAAAACGCCTATATAAGTACTTTTTGGAAGCATGTTACGGCCTATCATTGTCTCTTTATTCCATCATCCTCGTCGCTAGTCGTAGTGTCGATCTTGGGATCCAACGTTAACTATAACGTAGTCCAATAATCAGAAACGAAATTCATGCGATGTAAGCTAAATGTATATCCGCTGTGGTAAATTGAAGCTGTACATTTGTAAATAAAAAGTAACATGGCAAAACATAGCATTCATATTAGCAACATTTGCATAACAGAACAAGGTACCTTAACATTATGGTACTATACCACTATTCTACATCAAATCATTTTCCAGAGTGAGATGTTACTTACAAATATCATATATAATAATATACATTACATTGGTTACATAATTATGACTTATCAGTCGTTTCGCCTGGATCATATGTAGTATATGTTCCTTTTCCTAGTGGAATTGTGAGACATTACTCTTATTATATTCATGATCACATGGCACATGCGATTGGGGCTAAACACATGCGCCCGTTTGAAAATGGTGCCATTTACATTTTGGTCATCGAAGCCTCGTTATGTCAATGGTGACTCTTCATAGAAGTACAACCAACCTGCTTCAACACCAGCGATCAAAATGATCAAGGTGTGCAAAAAAAGTATGACAATAATAACGTGCACTCAGTGCAATTAAAACAAACCTCACCGACTATTGATCAAAGTTTGCACACATGTCAATTGAAATACATATAAAAGACTGGAATTTCCCCTTATTGTGAAACCATATCAATGCAGTCCCCATGTAGTAACATTAAGTCCCTAGTGGCTGCACCCAGGTCACGAAGGATCTTTGAATCTTCGTGACATGGGTGCAGCCACTAGAGACCTATGCGCGTAATGTTGTTATCCTACGTATGGTCATATTATAACGCCATTCGTGTACCGTTATACATTACTCTACACAATCGTACATAATTCTGACAGTAGGCATATGTGCAATAATTGCATCATGGCGACGATTACAGACTATTTTATGAGGGGATCTCTGGCATTTTTTTGTTCCCCCTCTGATGAAAATGTTCGTGTCCCCCCTGTGTGTCCCCATTGAAAAATGCTTGGCTACGCCGCTGTTCAACAGCACTACGTATTGATAGGTTACCTGCCCGAAGATCACGACGTTCACTTTTAGAGCACAATATTATCTGCCACAATAATAACACAATTAACTAAACATGATGACGGATGGGGAGGGGTCAAAAGACAATTGACTTTACATTGCAGGTAAATTGGAGGAGAGATGTATGATAAGGGAGAGGAACTCCTCTCTTTTAGGTGACCTTAAAAACCCTATTTTTCTTATCTGCAAAAAGCTAGGCCAAAAATGTGCATTTTGTTATTTCCAGGCGGAACAAACCCCTCCGTTTCTACTACATGTGAACACCATGCCTAATGGATGAGTATAAGAGAGGGAACCCATCCTATTTAGGAAAAAAATGATTTTTAGGTCACCTATCTGTAAAATTGTGCCATATTGATATACAAATTGTGGCAGATTAAAAAAAATACATGTACAAATTTGCAAAAGAAAACCTCATATCACGAACAAATTGAAATCACAAGGACGTGGGTCAAGACCCTTCTGAATTCGTCTTGGTATCCACTTTGTGGAAATGGGAATCTAAGGTCACTTATCTGCCAAATGGTGCCAGGTTAATAAGCAAAAGTGTACAGATTACACAAATTAATATATAAAAATTCACCAAAAACTTCCATTTCAAAATCTAAAATAGATATGTTACAGGCCCCGTGGAGGGGAGGGCGGCGGATCCCTTTTAATTCGCCTTAGTATCTACACCAGAAAAATGGGGATTTTTTATGTCAATTATTTGAAAAGTAATGCAATATTAATATGCACAATTGTGCTAGATACACCCCAACAAAATGTCAGCAAGTCTGAGGGTGGAGAGACCCGAACCCCCGAACCTCTCTGAATTCACCATTGTAATAAATATACAGCACTATAACCAAGATTTCATTCCCTTATACCGACATAATTCTTCTTACTTTTAAGACTAGAACACCCTTCCGATCACGTATATCCATTTTACTCATAGTAATTATATAATGGTCAGCTAGTTTCTTGTGTTTTCAATATTTCCATACACCGGCGATACCAAATGATATCAAACACGAAACAAAATCCTTTTTTAAATCAGATGGTAAATTGTTGGGTTCAGAACACTACATATAAAGGATCACAAGCGATCAACATTTCCCTTATACACCCGCATAAAAACGATTGACAAATGACAGCATTCCAAGAAGTCATGCCGAAAGTTTCTGTACTTCATTCGCCCAACTTTACTGCCCGATTTTATAAATATTCGAAGTTTAATCCTAGTGTAGTACATGTCTCCGTGGATAATCTCCCTTTTTTTTCTCCAAATTTACATTATTTGAAGAGATGAAATTTTCCAAATATGGACCCAGTCTATAGTGAGGTGAGCGATCTCCACCGAGTTTAATTGACCGTTACTAACGAAACTAAATGTTGAAAGAGAAAATAAAATGTTGGCTATAACGGTATTCGAACCAGTAACATATTATAAGCTAGTTTTTGCCGACTATATCAACGTTCCTTTGCTGATACTAAGGATCACGCACCGATTATCACTCGAGCCAGGTGAAAAAATATCGGTTTTTAAAAACATAGATATGATTATAAACAAATTTTAAAGAGAACAAATTGTTTTACCATATTCTCATTTCATCATTGCTGTTTTGTTTTCAATTAACCTCATTCATAACCGTTTACTCCTGAAATGTGTTTCGGAAGTTGACCTGTCTTGCACCATCTTGCGAAACTTTTGCAATTGTTTTCGGCAAGGCTGTATGTTAAGTTATTAAGGATAAGCTTTGCTCTTGCTCTACGTATGACCTCGTTGGAAGGATAACATACACCTGGTCTATACAAGACCTTATACAACGGTTTCGTAATTTTTATCCATTCTTTTACCACACCCAATTTAAATTTGAACCTTATAACATACATTTTATTTTTCTCGCTGTTCAACTCCGTGATAATCATGTGACAACGTGGATGAAGAATCCAATCAGGAACCACCACCTGGTCACCAGGTGATAGTTCCTCAATGGTGTTGACTTCAACATCATCATGATCAATGATCAGTCTCGCAGCTTTACTGACTAGAACACACCCAGTACTTAAGCTTGGATTTTCGATCCAAGGTGTCACAAGTACGGCCCCTACAAGAGCTCCGACAGCAAGGGCAACACCACCTGGTATGATTAAAGAAAGGATCAAGGCAGCTATAGGGGGTGCCACCCCCAAAATAAAAACATTTTCCAAACATTCAAATAAACTGCGCCAAATCTGACAAGAAAACTGTGTGTCTGTCAATCCTCCTTTCCGCGTTTGCTCTATTAATTTTAAGATGTCAATAACGAAGCAAGCGCCTTGAATCACCACTACAACACCTACACCAATTGATTGTGCACCTACTGTCATTACGTGGGATCCTCCAACAATCGAAGCTTCCAAGATATCCCCAAACACATCTACAGCCAATTTTCTTTTGACCTGATCTTGTAATTGCAATAAAATATTCAGTATTGCTGACGAAAGGAAAACCGACTGCCAACTGTCGTGTGCACCAATTTTGCAGAAAAAGGAAAAATGCTCAGAATTTAGGTTAAGTCGATGATACCCCGTTTCCCCAACCCACGCAGATGCTCTAGCTAATGTGAGAATTGAACTATCCGAAGCGACGGTATCACTGTTGTACAACATTTTAGCAATGTAAGTTTTTTCTCTCAAATCTATTGATTCTCTTACAACGCCCTGCCTTTGCCAATGAATAAGTGTAACCGTCTCTGTACCAACCTTTTCCACAATTGCATGATGCTGTAATTTTGAAAACCATCGATAAGATATGTGATCTCCACATTTTAAGTATTTGTATACATTATAAGGATCTCTTATTTCTCTTCGATCGGGTAGTGCCTCGGAGTGCCATCGTGATCTTGAATCTATTAAACGGAACGTTTGGTTTAAGACTTCGATAGTTTCTTCCATGACTGCAAAAGGTGAGTACTCTGGCAGGACCCACTCAGAAAGGCAAGTATTACAGCTGAGACCGATCATGTTGCCGGACTCACCGTCGGTGTAACGTCGGAAAAGAAGGGGGTCGGTATTTTTGCACACGTCATGTATCAGGTCGACTTTATATTGATCCATATTAATCACTCCTGTAAATAACAACGGGAAATAAAGACGTTTAGCCTAAGGCAATATTGGATATCGCACCCTACCAGAGTGACTACCAAACCCAACTGTAATAGTACTATCAGGGTAGTGATAATCAAGGGTACAACTGGTCAGACTTGTGGTTATTTCCGCGAGCTGAGATGGTCGAATTCATGAAGCAAAATTCCATTTTATTTAAAGTCCTGCCTCATTCGTTTTATATATGTAGGAAACCTTTTTCGTCAGAACTTGACACTACTTTTTAAAGTTGTAAACCCATTTTGTTGGAATCGGACGAAGTTCGAATAGATATCTCCTGCAACTGGAGAGAGGACTGGTTGTTAACATATAGGGTTAGTAGCAGGATGTTTGCCTTTGATTTAAATATATTCATGTACCGACATAAAGCTTGGACCTTTTAGTACTAGAATTTCCAAAAGGGGATATTTTGTCGACTATCTTTTATTCTACGGATGTCAATAAACAAATGTAGACTGAAACACTTTTCTATTCACCCTCTCTTTGGGATCTGCTGATTTCGTCTATTACGGTAACTGACAAGTAACTTACACAGTTATACTCATTACAAGCTAGCTGTAAAGGAACTGGTTATATAACGATTCCCTTGAAAACAAAGTATGTATTTTGTTGTATATACGTCACCATTTGAAACCGCGAAGAGGTATAATACTGTCCATAACAAATATCAACACTTAACCTAGACCTGATGATAGATGTACAGTAGCTATGCATTGCTGGCTTTTCCTATAAACATATTCGGTAGTGTTGTTATTATCATGTTCCAACAAAAATTAGCACGCCCGTACATTATAACAAAAGAAAACTTGACAAAATATCATGTTGCAAATGTGTGGTCAGACCCCTAAAAGTGACCAAGCCCGTTTAATACACCTCATATAACACATTGACCAAACTCTCAAAACAAATTAGCACATTAACATATTATTTATTTTAAAAAAGAAGTGAAAAAATATCAGATTGCAAAGTGTCAGAACCAGTACAAAATGCTCCCCAACAGCTTGGAAATGAAGGTACCAAACAAATATATCATAACCCTATCAAATATGTATTTGTGTCTAATATATATAGAATAGCATGATATAGGGTATAATGCAGGACACCTCCCGCTAACTGAAACGATCTGAATTACTCAGCTCAATGAAAACCCTGAAAATAACAGAATTTTGTTTGTTACGCATTACAAATTGAGCGAAGCACATTCTAAGATCAAACTACCTAACCGATGTCCGTTGACCACTTACTGTATTAAACTGCACGAAGTATACATGGCAACAACTTTAACCAAAATGAATAAACGTCATTTCAATAATGAGAATCGCAATATCTCTAAAGCTCAGCAGGTCGATTCAAGTACGGTCAGAAATTTACCCCTCAATTATCCTCAAACCCTTCGACTAGTAGCATTGCTATAATTAACCACTCAGATTTTAAAGCAGAGAAAGGTATTTGCAAAGTTTCCACTGTGAGAAACTGCAAAGTAGACCATGGGGCGGGCATGCAATCGAAAACGCTTCAAATCTCGACTTCCGTAGTCCACCTCAGAGAATTTAATAACTTCCACATAATTAGGGTCTAAATTTAATACAAAAAAACAAAATCGATCGATCCCGCGTAGAAACGATACGTATTACTGAGAAAAATGAAGAAAACTATAATTTTCACTACAAAATATTAAGTATACTCATTAAATTCTCTAATCTGCCCTGAAACACATGGAATATGAGCGAAACCTCGCACTTGAATGTAAATCCGACAACTTTGTTGACAAACTCATTGTTGACACCGGTCAGTTTTGATACACGACTCGTGATTGGTTGAAAACATGCAAGCAAAGAAAAGCCTTTGATGCGACCAATTTCATTGGTCTAGGCACGTACTTTTTTTTAGTGAAATTACAGACAGTTTTCTTCATTTTTCTCATTAATGCGTAAATTTTACACGCGGGATCAATCAATTTCGTTCATTGTATTACATTTAGACACTAAATATGTGAAAATTATTAAATCCCCTGAGGTGGACTACGGAACTGAACGAAAACGAGCCATGCCCCATAGTCTACATATAGTACTGCACAATTAATTCAATTTTCAATGTAGCACAGCACATAATATATCACAATTTTTCATATTATATTGCACCATTTTCACTTTCGGTGACCTCATAATTCCTAATTATCCAGATACGTTTTAGCAACAGACATACAGTAGATCAGTTTTTTTTACACTTTCGGGGTGCAAGTATATCCCTGGCTCCTTGCGGAAAATCGTGCACCCCCTCCCCCAACACAAATCCTGTATCCGCCCCAAATACTGGTGTGGATTTGTAAGCTTTCTCTAGACAAATGAATATGCAGAACCTCTTGTTCCATAATGATTGGGTTGAATAAGAATATTAATATCAGCACTTTCATCACTCGTCTCAAATCGAGGGGGAAAGGAGAGTAAAATATTTGTTGCTTGTCGTGGCTATATTACGGTAGTGTCGTGGCTATGTTACGGTAGTGTCAAAAGACTCACATTGTACTCATAGGCTAGGCCTATTACTAATTGAGAGGAGATAGTTTACACATTGTCTCTATAAGCCTGAGGCGTGAATGCGCAA